>CBVK0101823674.1:0-10894 GCA_900067695.1 Picea abies | reverse complement strand
AACCCTCTTTTATGAGGGAAATGTATTGCGGCTATGTATCATTGCAAATATTGTATTCTAAGAGATGAGACCGTGAGAGAAAGAAGAGGAAGTTACAACATGTGTGCTATAGGTTGTGTCCATTCATTTTCTGGATAATAAAAATGAAGGACTTGACAATTTCTCTAGTGGATGTAGCTCACACTGGGTAAACCACGTATATCTATGTCTCTATTGTATTGTGTATCTTCTGTGTTTTATTTCCACATTTGTTTTTATTTTATTCCTCCAGGATCCTATTTTTATAACACCTCGTCTACTGTAATAAGAAGGCAAATTATGGTGAGATTTATTTCCTTAAACTATGTTGACGATTCATGTTGGCATGTATGTCACAGGGATGATCTAGGTTTAGTATATGAAAATATTTTCACCAAGTGTATATATTATCCCTCAGGTGTTTCTCCACTGCTCGCGAGCATCCATAGTCCCAATGGAGTCACCATGATGTGATAGACCTTGCTTCGCCGCCAACAAGCATCCATAGCCCCGACAAAGATATCTGCATGTCCCCTAGTTTTGTCAAGATTTATTTCCTATTCCTTCTTAGTTTATTTAGTGTATGCTTAACATCCAATGGATGTGGAAAGAATAGGCCTTATTTTATCCTTATAGAGGATGACTGCCAAATATTGAGATTTACTTTGTATATTTGCTGAACCTTGCTAAATAAGGTTATCCCTTTAGATTTTTCACCTTTAGACTTTGACACTTCACCTTTCACGCAAGCAGTTTCTTAGTGTGTGGATGGTCCCCCCATTACATAAGATCTACTAGCCAACCAACATGTAAGAATCACCATTTATTAACCACTCTATTAAGTCATGGTTTGATTGCTATCACAATATTTAAAAATAGTTATGATTCATCTTCAAGAGGACCTTCCAGTTCAACTCATGAGCTAGGAAAGAGATGCAAGTTGATTCAAGGACGTTTTTAGTGCAAATATGTTGCCTGTATGAGACAACGGAGGTGAGATATCTGTATGTCATCAAATATAATCAGGATTTTTAAGACAAACACAATTTCAGAGAAGGAATTACCTTGAGGGTAAAATATGACTAGGAATGAAAGAAGGCAATCATATTCAAAATTAGAAGATGAACTCAGCCCAAATCCCGGTACAACTGAAAAATCAAAATGATGATTAAAGATATGCAGTTAGCAAGGGAGAGTATACTGAAAAAGAAATTAGAATGTCAGTGCTTCCAACAACTTTAAGAATGTTCATGCATCCTAACACAACAAGTAGTTTTGCATCCTCTTGAAAAGACTAATCCATGTGAAAGCCTATACATGTATCATTTCATTTAGATGGGAGTTGATGCTAGTGCTGGCTGAGAATTGCATATCTAATCATGATTTTATGAAAACTATCAGTTCATCTTTGCATCCTTGTGGTTCATGGAATAAGGGATGGAAAGATTTTCCATTTGTTGTCGATCATATGCTTTGCTCCGACCTTCATATATCTCAAGGTTTCAAAAATATGTGCAGATAATCTGAATCTCTCCAAGTTCTAAAACTCATTATACAATGTAACATGCTTATCCCACCACAGATCCAAATAAGGCGTATGATATCAAATGGGTATGTAGACCTGCATGGACAAACCGCTCAATAAATGAGGTCAATTTTATCCCAAAATTCTAAAAAAAGACTCACAAAAATCATGTGTAGAGAATTTAAAGGTAGAATCCCCAAAACAAGTTCATGAATAAAGTTCCCAAGTGACATGTTTCATGATAATGTCAAATTCTCTCTAGCCATTTGTCTTCCTTGAGTCACGTCCTTCTCTTAAGGAGAGCACAATCATGAATAAAGTTCCCAAGTGACATGTTTCATGATAATGTCAAATTCTCTCTAGCCATTTGTCTTCCTTGAGTCACGTCCTTCTCTTAAGGAGAGCACAAATTTCCATGATTGAGATATGCATACAGTTGAAAAATAAATAACATCAATAAAACTAGTGATCACTGATGCAGATTGTTTTATTAGCCATTTTGAAACATAAATGTTTAACCAGTTAGAAAATATGACCGAAATCAATGTTGAATGAGATAATTGCCTCCCAGAAAAACATGTTCACAGAGATCTCATAACATAAACCAGAACTAAAGTCTGTATCCGGGTTGGCATGGGACACTAAATCAAAAAAATAGTTCTTTGAAAAAATAAAGAACCATACTTGTTGTGTTATGCACCTGTTTATGTGATATTAAGAAGAAACAATAATATAAAGAAAATTACCAACATAACAACACAATGTAGAGAATAACACACCAAAATGATACCTTTATTGAAATGGGAGCAAAAAATGATACCTTTATTGAAATGGGAGCAATGTTCACTTGCCTCTTCAAGGGGGAAACCTCTAGCATAGCAACGATCTATTACAATAATTCACAAGACAAATCTTTCTCATGCCTCCTACTCTTATTTATACTAATTCTATCTTCTAAAGGGCATTCTGGATGAAGATAATTCTAGAAGCGAAAGCTTCTATTAAGACTTCTTACATTGACTTGTTCATATTTCTTAAATAAGCCTTATTAACTAATGTCGGCCTTTATGACATGTAAAATACATTAATCTATCTATGTAAGGGGTTACAAAGGTTAGGTCCCTAACATGCCCTCCCCCTTAAAAAGATCCTTGTCCTCAAGGCTTAAGATGAGGAAATTTCTACATAATAGTAGCTGGCTCCCAAGTGGCATCTTCTGGTGGAGTATCCTTCCATTGAACTAACACTTCCTGGACGGTGTGCCAACAGAGATGATGCTCTCGCTGGTCCAGTAGTGGTTGCAACCAAATGGAACCTTCTTGATTCGACTTTGGTAGACTGGATTGAGCACGACACTTGGTGCCAATCACTTTCTTCAAGCAGGAGACATGAAAAACAAGATGTAGCTTGGAGTTGTTGGGCAAAGCTAACTGATAGGCCACTGGTCCCACACATTTGAGAATAGTATAAGGACCATAAAATTTGGGGCCAATTTCTGACATTGCCGAGATTTGAGCAAATTTTGCTTGTACGGTTGTATATGGAGAAATACTTGGCCCCGTTCAGAAAATTGACGTTCAGAATGACCCTGATTTTCTTGTTGCTTCATGCGGTTCTGAGCCATGACCAAATTTTCTTTGAGATTATAGAGAATGGTCATGTGGGTTGTAAGATTGAGGTCAACCTCCTGAACCTTAGAGATGCCTAACATGTATGGGAGAAGTGATGGTGGCTTCTGTCCATTGAATGCTTCAAATAAAGTCATGTGAGTGGCTGTATGGTAATAGGTGTTGTACCAACATTCAACTAAGGGTAACCATTGAACCCATTGATGTTATCGGTCGGATGAAAAACACCTCAAATATGTTTCTAGACACTTGTTGACCACTTCTGTTTGGCCATACGTATGGGGATGATAGGTTGTACAAAGATGTAACTGGGTGTTTCACATATGTTTTCATTGATGTCAAAGTGGTCATGGACATGGTTAGTTATAACACAATAACAGAGAGAAGAAGTGAGTGGAAGGATCGAAGGATGATAGGGTCAATGGCGCAAAAAGTATGGCACAAAGTATAGTGCACAGACATAGGAAGTTGTGAAAGAATGAAAAAATAAGTGCATAGAAGGATCGAAGGGAAAAAGGATCAATGGTGCAGAGAAGGATCAATGGCGCAAAATAAAATCTACAGGGTGCTTTGAACTAGTACAACGAACAATGCAATGGAGTGTGTCGAGATGAAACTAGTGCGATGGAATGGACTGTGACAATTTGTGTGGAAGATTGCGTAAAAGAAAATTTGCAGGGCACCTTGAGCCAGTGTGACTTATGGAACAATAGAGTGTGATGAAACAAAGTCCGTGTGACAAATGATGAAGTGGAATGCGACGAGATAAACAAAGCGATTGGGTGGGTGCACAGCAGGGCAAGTGCGGCATGATGAAGACTTGTGACTTCAACTTTGGGCTCTTATTCCATCTGCGCAATAGATACTCTATAGACTAGAATGTGAGTTGCTGCATCATTTATGAGGAGATGCTCTGATAAGACTCAATTCTATTGTTGAAGATGAGTTGGAGCTCATTCATAGGAAGATTTGGTTCGTTTGATTTAGTCAAAGAATATCCAGCTGGATCTGGTCAAGATTTGTCCACAATATAACCCTCACACATCCACATACTTTATTTAGATAGAAGTATAACTGAAACGACCTTGATATGGTCACGATTGTCCACAATGTAACTGTCATACGTCTACATACTTTATTTAGACAAAAGTGTAACTGAAAAGTATTTGATCTGGTCAAAATATATCCACATTGTAACTGTTATGCATCCAAATACAAGAAGGGGAACTCAAGAAAAAACATTATAAATAAGGATGCTCTCTATTCGATTTGTGCACGGATGAAAAGAGAAGAAAAATGACCCGTAACTATTCAACAGAACTGAACTAGAGACATATTAGATTATTTTTTGTAGAGAAAGGTCAAGTTCTGTAAGAATAATTTTTAAACTAAATTTAGGGTGGTGCTAGGGTGAGTTGAAGCTCACTGAGGATTGGTGTCCTCATTATCTACGACAGGTTGGTGTCTAAAATTATTGGTTTCCTCATATGCGACAGGTTGGTGCCTGAGAGGATTGGTGTCCTCATGGTTTGCGATAGGTTGGTGCCTGAGAGGATTGGTGTCCTCATTGTTTGCGACAAGTTGGTGCCTGAGAAGATTGCTTTGTTACTCCGTTCCCTGTCAACGACGCCATAATATGTTGGTCCTAAGTTCCGCACTTAACTGCTAAAGGGAAGAGCTAGGCCACCTCAAGTTTTGGAACAATTTGATTTTGATGAATTAAGTTTGTTGGTGAGATGATAGGTAGATTTTCAAGGATAGAAATCTGGTTGGACCGACCAAACAATATCACTGCAGATTCCGTTTAGCTAGTGGCATGCATTTTGATGAACATGTAAGGATATGAAGAAATAACAAAGGAGACACAACAAGAAATACAATAAGTTACCCGCTGTGCGAAATTTCAGACTTAAATTAATATTTCAAGGCCTAAAACACATACCCATATACAAATAATCCAACATGTTGCAATATAACTCTTTACTAAAGAAATAGATGATTATCAAGTTACATGATTGTAAAAATATTGATTAAAACAATAACTGAAAGGAAAAAGGAAATGCACATTGCACACATTCCAAATTTGCATCCAAAATAAGATTAAGAACACATAAAGACTTAACAAGGAAAACACAAACTATCATCAAGATTTATATTCACCAGGTAGGGAGATTTTCAGTGATAAGTTTTAGGTCCAACAAAATTCCGATGCTTGAATCTTCCAATAAAAACGGAACCCTTATTCATTACAAAATATGTCTATTTATCATTGTTTCAGAAGGTTTCGACCATCTTGAAAACACGAGTTCAAATATGCATATCAACTTGAAAACATCTCTTTGAGTCAAGCGTATTCAATTGGGAATATAGTCATGACCTACTTTAAACTCAACCTAAAGAAAAAATGTGGTTCATAACAAACAAAAATGACCACTTATTATAATTGACAACATTGTCTTGAACTTAGAACAACTAGACTTCTAAAAGCGCAAAATATAACTATTGTTTATATTGGAGTAAAACAACTCTTAAAAAAACTTTGATAGTTGTAACATGCAAGAACTGTGCATGAATACCCACATGCACTCCAACTGGATACTGAACTGGAACACAAATAGATAAAACTCACCCAGAATTTGACGAATTTCTGGGGAAAATGACCTCAATTACCTCTTCAATTATCTTAGACTGTGATACCTATGTAAAATATGAGAGAGGTTTTGTGCATGGGCCCATTCCCAACAAAAATATCTTTCAATTTTCACAAATTCATTTCCATATGTTCAGAAGGCGCGCTGAGAGACAATGACAAAAACAGGGAAAACATCATTTGGCGAATTTCTGAAAAAACGGCTTCAAAGGTCTCTATGATTCTCCCAAACCGTGATACCCGTGTAAAAACCGAGAGAGGTTTTTTTGAATGGGCTTGTCCTAAAAAAAAAAATATTTCCTTTTTTTTAAGATTCACTTCCAACTGTTCGGAAGGTGCATCGAAAGACAATGACAAAAACAGGAAAAACAAAGTTTTTTTCAGAAAATTTGGGCAACATCTTTTAATTTTTCTTCTACAACTTTTGATAATTTTTCTGTAGCTTAGTGTGTTGTATTTAAAGAGGTGGATCAAATAGAATTACTATCAAACCCTTTCTCCTTTGACAACAACAATCCTCTTGGATTATTTATTTCAAGAAAAAACATGTTTTCTAGTGCTTCCTTTGTAACTTCTAGTATTTCTTTTACAGCTTGGTATGCTGCATTTCCAGATCTTGCTTATGCTGTTGAAAACTTTGAATTTGTTGCTTCAACATCTATACTTGGTGGTTTTCATCTGCACCTTTATCAACTTCGATCTTTAGCTTAATTAAAACCTTCTCTTTATTCCTATCTTTCAATCCCTACTCCTCATCTATGGCGGATTTGTTGTGGTCAATTGACACCTTGGTTTTTTTGGACCTCATCTCATATCTGTGTGTTACCTCATATGTGTTACCTTAGAACCTATGCCATGTGTTTCTTTCAGATACCCCTACATTTCTGATATATTTTCTTTAATCTCTGGTTTGGTGTCATTTGAAATTTGCTTAAGAAGTAACCTTGTATTTGGGAAATGCCATTAGAGTCTTTCTCGAGATCTAGGCCAAGGTCCCCTGCATTTTATTCTTGGGAATTTTAACCTATTGCATGGTGGGATTCACAAGCTCATCTTCAGAGTGGTTGGGTGACAATGGGCCTTGTGGAGTAACCTGTGCCTCTTGATGCAAGTGACGGGTTGAATGTGGATGTTAATCTGATATAATTTAACACATGCAGTTATAATTACTCGTAGTCCCGTGATGATGAGAATGGGAGGTGCACACTTGCACTATTTTAACATGAACTTTGCATTGATGAGCTCTGGAGGTAACCTTTCATGAACTTGAGTGCACATGAGCATGTATACGCATGTAGGCACCAACAAAGCATTTTCAAATATATATATTTTTTTCTAAACGTTTAAATAATTTAAGCAACCCGCTTTCCTATTGTTTGCTAGAACAAGAATGTTCTTGCAATCAATGTTTTTCTGCATAAAAAAGGATTGGTCAACCTACTATAAGCTCAATAATGATAAATTCAATATGACATGTGTTATTAACCAAAACCAGAACATGCAATAACCTTTCAAGAAAGTAATAAAATGGTGCAAAGTCAATAGAAAGGTGAGAACAAATCAAGCTAACTCATTAAACCATGGAAAATAAACTGAACAAAAATCAGTATTTACAGATGTATAGGATAATGGAGGGAAAGAGGTGAGGTGCAGACCTAGGTTTTAACATTGGCTCCCATTGGGGATAACACTTCCCTGTGAGGTGCTAAGAACAGTAGACTAGGTGCCTTACTTCTCAAATTTTGTCCCCTTGTCACGAATCGCTTTCACTTTGTTTACTAGCCCTGTTAAATGTATTATTTGAACTAAAAATAAAACCTGCAACTATACCCTAGTGCCTTTATTGGGCTATGGAGTCTCTTATTAAAAAAATCTACTGAAAACCAACACACTGAAAAACAATATGTGAACTGAAAATTAAATGCTCGAACTACGAGATTATTATCCTACTCCCAACCAACATAAGTCAAGATGATCATGTAACATGAAATTGTCAATACAACCAAGAAAGCAGGTGTCTGACAACATAACCTTGATTTTTGCAGCTGAATAAAAGAACACAAGAATACAAAGATTTTTTCAACAAAAATTGAATGGGTAGCTTATACTTACAAATGAAACTTGATTGCATGGCAAATGTTGTAACATTTAAAACCTCTAGGGAAACTAACTCCATGCAAGTGGCCACTGGATCTTGAAAGTCATGATGCATGTTCAATTCATACCAGAAACCTAGATGCTTCTTTGTGATTTCTAATCTACTGATCAAATTGTGCTTCTCTTGAAACATCTCGAAAACATGATATGCCTAAAAACAATCACAGGCAACAATATCACCTTGCATTTTTTGATGATTTTCGTGAACATAAACTATTTGAGCAACATTCAAAACATCAATGTAATCATGAGAATCAGATTGTTGCAAATGATTTGCATCTATAGGAACATCATGTGCAATGCGAACTTGTTTGTGTTGGACTGTTTCTTCATAAATTTTTTGAGCAACAAATAAAAATTGCAGCTGTTGATTATCATCTTGAAGATAAAAATCAAGAGTATCATGCAAATTATAAGGCAACAGATTAATTTCATTAATCCCAATGTCAAGAACCGTATGCTCAATATAACCATTATTTTGAACCAATATTCCCTCATGCATCAAATCGGGACTAACATTTTGAACTTCATGGTTAGATAAATGATGTAATAATTTAAAATTTACACAACATGTTGGATAAAGAGATTTAGTAGGAAAATTCCCCTTACAATAAGAGTGTAAAGCATCGTGTAATTATTTTAATGAAGAGATATTGGAGGGAAGAAATGATCCACACCATTCTCGCGCTTTCCCTCCCAATGAATACATGAACATCTATAACAACACATCCTCATGCACAATGCTCAAGTTATGCACGTACTCGTGAAAATCCAATAAATGTTCAACAAGGATTTCCCAATCTTCTCCTTTAAATCTCGAAAGACAACTTTCCCATTCATTATTTACTAGGCACAGGATTTGGAAAGCCCGATACATTAGAGAAATAAAAAATTGCATACCTCTAAGACAAAATGGATTCCATCCGAGTATCTGACATATTGAAACTATGGAGTCACCATTGGATGCTTTAACCATGGACTCACTACGTGAATGATCTGGAGTCTGAATGTGTTTGGATTTTGTTCACCATAAAAACCAGATCTAATCGTTGTCGTTCTCCCAGGGAAATATTTCTTAGTTACTCTATTCCCTGACAATGACGCCAGAAGATGTTGGTCCTAAGGTTTGCACCTGACTGCTAAAGAGCAGAGCTAGGCCACCTCAAGTTTTGGAATGGTTTGATTTTGATGAATTAATTTTGTTGGTCAGCTGATAGGTAGGTTTTCAAGGATAGAAACCTGGTTGGACTGGACAAACAATATCACTGTAGGTTCCGCATGGGTAGGTTTTCAAGGATAGAAACCTGGTTGGACTGGACAAACAATATCACTGTAGGTTCCGCTTAGCTTGTGGGAGGCATTTTGATGAACATGTAAGGATATGAAGAAATGAACAAAGGAAACACAACAAGAAATACAATAAGTTATCCGCTGTGTGAAATTTTAGACTAAAAATAATATTTCAAGGCCTAAAACACATACCCAGATACAAATAATCCAACAGGTTGCAATATAACTAATCTCTTTACTAAAGAAATAGTTGATTATTAGGTTGCATGACAATAAAAAGATTGATTAAAGCAATAGATTAAAGGAAAATGAAATGCAAATTGCACACATTCCAAATTTGCATCCAAAATAAGATTAAGAACGCATAAAGACTTAAGAAGGAAAACACAAACTATCATCAAGATTTATATTCACCAGGTAGGGATATTTACAATAATAAGTTTTAGGTCTAGCCAAATTCTGATGCTTGGATCTTCCAATAAAAACTGAACCCTTCTTCATTACAAAATTTGTCTATTTATCATTGTTTTAGAGGGTTTTGACCATCTTGAAAACAAGAGTTCAACTTTGAATATCAACTTGAAAACATCTCTTTGACTCGAGTGTATTCAATTGGGAATATAGTCATGACATACTTTAAACTTAACTCGAGTGTATTCAATTGGGAATATAGTCATGACATACTTTAAACTTAAACTAAAAAAAAAATGTGGTTCATATCAAACAAAAATGACCACTTATTATAATTGACAACATTATCTTGGACTTAGAACAACTAGACTTGTAAAAGTGAAAATTATAACTACTGTTTATACTGGAGTAAAACAAATCTTAACAAAAAATTTGATACATGTAATGGGCAATAACTGTGCATGAATACCCACGTGCACTGCAGCTGGAGATTGAATTAGAACACAAATAAGTAAAATCACCCAAAATTTGGTGAATTTATGGGAAAACTACCTCAAATACCTCTTCGATTCTCTCAGATTGTGATACATCTGTAAACTATTATAGGGTTTTTATGCATGGGATTGTTCCCAACAAAAACCTCTCTCAGTTTTCACAAATTCATTTCCATCTATTTAGAAGGCACGCCGAAAGGCAATGACTAAAACAGGGAAAACAACATTTGGTGAATTTCGGAAAAAACAGCCTCAAAGATCTCTTGGATTCTCCCAAACCGTGATACCTGTGTAAAAACCGAGAGGAGTTTTTGTGAATGGGCTTGTCTTCAACATAAAACTCTTTCAATTTTTGAAGATTCACTTCCAACTGTTCGAAAGGTGCATCGAAATAAATGACAAAAATATGAAAAACAAAGTTTTTTTTTACAAAATTTGGGCAACGCCTTTTGATTTTTCTTTTGCAGCTTTTGATACTTTTTTTGTAGCTTAGTGTGCTGTATTTCAAGAGGTGGATTAGCTAGAATTAGTCTGAAACCCTTTCTCCTTTGACAACAACAATCCTCCTAGATTATTTCTTTCAAGAAAAGACATGTTTTCTGGTGCTTTCTTTGTAACTTCTGGTACTTATTTTGCAACTTGGTATGTTGCATTTCCAGATCTCGCTTCTGCTATTGATCCGTAGGATCTTTTAATGACTATGGTTGAGTTTTAATTTTGC
>CBVK0101823664.1:0-32449 GCA_900067695.1 Picea abies | reverse complement strand
GTCTGCTGAGGAGCTACATTGGATTCCACTTCTATGGATGCATCTTGCATTTCAGCTAAGGAAGCAACTCTTCTTTCTCTCAATAAAAGATAGAAATCAGGGCCAAACGTGCTAGCATAGGACATCTTGGGCGAGGCTTCTGATGGCTTTATTTCATCAGGAATCTTATTGTACATTTTATTGAATCTTTTGGAGAAGTCAGAGATAGATTCTCCTTCCATCTTCTTCAAAGACCTGAACTCAGTCATATAATACATGAAATCCTTCTTATCTCCCCACTGCCTCAGGAAAGCATTATCCAGGGCTTCAATTCTAGCAATAGATCCAGGAGCTAATCCTCTAAACCATTTCCTTGCCTCACCATCCAGGGTCTGGACAAAAACCCTCATCCAGACATCTTCATTTCCAATGTTCATGTTGTCTGCATAACTGTAGAAAGCAGCCAGGTGTTCTTTCGTAGTTATGTCCCCTTCCCTTGTGAACTTGGGCATATATTTCAAGTAATCTCCAGTAGGGAAAGGATTCATGGGCTAGGGAGCATACCTAGCAGCAACTATGGCGTCCATTCTATTCAGAGGGGATTAGCACCAGCCATAGGAATATTAGGTGAAGGAGAGCTTGGAGGAGAAGGAGTTCATGAAGGGACTGCTGAGAATGAGCCTCTAATTGGAGTGGGGAACAAGAGGGGATTTAAGGAGAAGGATATCGAGCTCAAGTCAGCGGGTGCTCCTCTTTGTACAGGAGTGGTTAAGCTAGGTGTAGGGAAATCTTCTGCAGTCCTGGGTCTATACTAGGGTACAGTTTCAGGGGAGAGGGGAGTCACAAAGTCTTGTCCCTCTAGTCACAGACCAAGATAGGAAAACTCAACAGGATCACTCCCAAAATTTAGGAAATAGGAAACTGCAGAGACAAGCCTGTCAAATAACTGAGGAGGAAAAAAAGGAGCTCCAATAGAAGGATATGGTGGATTACCTGGTTCGGTGATGGACACTTCTTCTTCAGAGGCCTTTCCCTTTCTAAGAACCACCTCTAGATCTGTTTCAGGCGTAGCTAGAGGCAGTTGTGGATGAGACCGTGTATGCCTGCTTCTGAAAGCCACAATTAACACATAAGGTTCTCCCCAACGAAGTTGTCACAATGGAGTCGCCAGGTGCAAATTAGCAATCTTGAAAGGCTCCAATAATCCGATGCACCATCGGATTCAGAGGCTCAATGTCATTCTACCCAGGGAAAATATTCAATTTCATCCCCAGCAATGGCACCAGAAATGTTAGCGTCGGAAGTCACTCCTGGATTGCTTGGAGGAGCAGAGCCCGACACCCATCAGTTTAATGTCACGATTTGTTTATAAAGGGATGATCAAATGGAGATAAATACTCGAGGAGATATCATTCTAACTCAGGGGGTCTGGTATGTAAAGAACAAAGGAGGTCTGGAATCCTAACTTCAGCCGGTGGGTTGATTAAAAGATGATCAAGTGGAAGACTTAGTAAGAAAGGTGAACAAACAATCTCGAGCAATAGGTTTTCGGCAGTTTGCAGAAGAAAGACTTTGAATGCAAGATCCACTTGGTTCAGGGTCTCAAGGAACTGAAAGGGGACTTGACTGGATCCTCCAATTCCAAGTCACTCGGCGCTGGGGAAATCACAGGAACTGATTAGAGACAGTGCAACTATTACAGTGATCCATTACAACATCATCCTATAATAGCTACAGCTCGATTCGATCCTCCAATTCCGAGCTGCTCTAACACAGTGTAAACAAAGACATGAAAGAAACTGACATTCATAAGGCAAGAAGTCTCAAAAGTTCATACATAACCAGAGAAACAATGCTTCATTAAAAATTTACAACCAGGAGCTCAGCTCAACCATCAATACCCACAAAAATGGCAGAAATGCCTACATATACTTGGAACTAACTCAGGCACTGAAGGCGTGATCATATCATGAATTCAATGCTTGACATTGAGGAGCTTCTCTATTAGGCTACGCATGTAGACGTTGGGCAGAATGCCCATGCAGTCATTTGTCAGAGGCGATCTTTGTCAGGATGAACTGACAGCCTGTCTCTGTGCACGCTCCATTCTGACCTTCTATTTAAGGAAGGAGATGATGTATCACCCACCTTCCTCATTTGCATTAACTGATTCATCGGGACCTGAGAGACTCTGGTCAAATATTCATTTGGGAGATGTGGTAGCCTACCCTTTTGCTGTCTGCTGCTTTGCTGGATTTCTGCAGGAGAACTCGGTGGGCGAATCTGGATGGAGTTGATAAGGCTGAGGTGATGGGCATGACAGACAGGATACTGGGTATGCGTGGGATCTTAGGAGATAAAGGTGTACATGCGATGTGGCACAAGAAGATTACGTGGGGACAACAGAGGATATTCGATGACTGAACAACTTGGGGGGAAACTAGCTGAGGCGGAGGTGGCTAGAAGCGCAAGATGATGAAATGGAGGATATGTGTCATCGGGGTCTGAGAGGCAGAATGACAAACATAAAAAACCCTCTCCTAGGCCTTCCTCTCGATGACCAGGCACCAAATTAGTGGGCTCGATTCTGGGCACTATCGAAAATTCAGGGTTCGGAGTTTCAAAGTGCAAGAAATCAGGGGTGCCAGCTTCCCAAAATTTGATACCTGATATGCGATGAGCTCCACCTCTATGAGCTAGCCCCTTCCAGCTAGAACATGATCCATATGACCTGTCTTCATGTGACCATAGCCAAACCCTCCATCAGAGCTTTGACATTCACGATGACACAATTTTTGTGTCCACGAGACTCACGATTTTCTGATTGCTGATGTGTCTTCCGCGTTAGCCCTCCGACTAGGCCCTGTTCCAAGTGACCGCTACCGTATGCCTTTGACCATATTCTCCATTGAGATTTCGTGGTTTGTGATGTCAATGAGTACGCATCCTCTAGACTCATGATTCCCCGATCCCCGATGGCTCATGGCCATTGACCTGTCAACAGTCTGCTCCCAGTCTGCTCCATTGGCTCTGTGTGCTGCACTTGGGCACTTATCGTGCAATCCTACAGACCTGCGTACCTTTGTTCCCCGATAACATAATTGTTGCTAACAGAAACAACTCAACTCCTTGAGTAGAATGCTACCATTAGGAGATTGGAGTAAGAATTGATGTAGTCTCAACAAACCCTTATTCAAAACAGAAATGAATTACTAATTATGGCATAGCATCAAGCACTCCAGTCCCAGAAACAAACTGCTATTGTGGATAGACTGGAAGTAGATATTATATAGACCCAGAAAGCATTAACTCAATCCATGGAGGAGATGGGCGCTATGGAAGAATACCAATCATCCCAATCTCAAGCACAGGGTGTCACCATTGATAAGATAAAGGAAGGGTTGGGGTGATCCCAATGAGCATTGGCTCAACACCAAGATGAGATGGTCACTAGGGTTGAACATCAAAATATTTTTAAACAACTAAGGGACATGACAATAACAAAGAGTGAGACCTATGCTGAGATCACTAGAGCCCAAGGGAAGGTAAAGAAGGTACAAACCCAATTGGAAAATTTTTTGGAGCAAATCAAAGAAATCTTTGATGTCTACTCTGATGCTATTAATTGTAGAGCCCCTTCCACCAATTACACTTTATTCTTGCTAGAACGATATCTTTATTGAGAGTGAAGGCCATCATAGTAGGTAAACCCATTTCATTTGCCACTATACCTAAGTTTATTTCATGTTTCAAAGAGTAGGATGAAAAGGTACAATACCTTCTGTGTGAGTTATACTTTCATAATTTCATTTTGGAAGAAGAAAGGAAAGATAACCCTGGACCATTCATAGGTGACATAAAGTTTCAGACATTTTTTTCATTTACTCAGAACCAAGTCAGATGGGGTAAATCTCACAAAACCTTCCTAAAGAGGAAAACTGGGCTAGATCTTTGGGTCAGGGGAGAGCCTCCAAAGTCCTTTCCAGCCATTATGTGGCATAAAACCTTTATGAAAAGAGGGGGGGTCATAGACTCCTTAACCCCTATCCATATACATGTTATACATTCAGGTATCACACATTTTAGAGAGCTTAAGGAAGAAGCTCTTATTGCTTCTAAAATGAGATGGGATGCATCCTCCAGTGAAGTATGGAGTAGGGAACCCTTTGGGTATAGGAATTTCTTTGCAGCTACCTTCAAAATAGAAAGGTATTCTAGAATACTCCAAGAGGAATGACCTTCTTGGATTGGGTGCAGATATAATCCCCCTATCATCTGTTTTCCTCCAGAAAGTTACCAAAAATACTATCAAATTAACAAGAAAAGAGGGTGTTGCTTTTGGAGAACTCAAAAGAAGCAATGGATTCAGGAGGCCTAGTGAACCAACCTTTCCACCTTACAGCATTATTGCTTTACATGTAAGATCTCAGCTTGCATGAAGACATGAAAGAAGGTAAGCTCGGGGGTATGTTAGGTTATGTAAAAGGTATAAATATCTTCCTTTTCCCACATTTCATAATATCATCTTGATTGACTTTTTGGTTAATTAGGAGCAAATATGATAGAAAATGAGTAATATACCCTTTAGCATTATTGTTGAAATTAGATTATATACTAAAATACAATTGGAATTGTTTGATTTTGTTATAGGATTGGTTAAATATTGTCAAACCCAAGATAACAAAGGAAATCTTGAAGATGCACAAGCTATTGGAGGTTGAGGATTTTGTGGCTCAAGGTAGTTTTGAAGACGATTGATTTTCTTATATTGTAACTTTATAATAGTAAAGAAATCCAAAGGATATATCGATCCTCAGGATAGCTTAATTTACCCAGATTATTGTAATATATAAGGGGTAATAGATCCTGGAAGGGATATAGAAGAATTGCACCCAAGAACTCAGAACTTAGAATTGCTCTGCGTTAGAAGTTTTTGTAAATGTTGTAACCAGCTATGAAATCAATAAAAGCTTTGAGCAGTTTTACCATTTCTACATACTGATTTTCAAATAGTAGTTCTTCTAAGGACCAAGGGCCCAGTCTGAAGGAGCTACTGTTCAACCTATAATTGTATCAACTCAATTTTTGTTTTGTGATTCGATTCTCTTTTATAGTAGTTAAATGAATGCATAAGTGTGTTGATGATTTTATATCATTTGCAAGAGATAGATATTTCCTTAAGCATTAGATGATTGTTGTTAAAATTTCTATTACTAAGATTTGATGGGTGACAGTTCCTCATAAGTTCATATGCATTGTTCCTTTTACTTAGATTCACAATTGTTGTTCCTTTCAATTAGTTTACATTTGTTGTTCCTTTCGGTTAAGATATAGTTGTTGTTCCTTTCAATAGAAGTACAATTGTTGTCTCTTTTGATTAGATTATAGTCATTGTTTCTTTCCATAGATAGAATAATTCACCTTTTCCTTTCAAGTAATTTGATTCATAGTAATAGTCAATTTTGCAAGTCTTTATTCAGATTCAATTACTGCTTTTAGTTAAAATGAATTCAATAGATTAATTAGTTCCTTTCCATTACACAACATTAGATTTCAAATCCTAGAATATTTAATGAATGTTTGAGGAAATTGATTGTTGATAAACTCAGATTTGCTTTAACTACACGATTTTAGCCTCTACGAGCTATCTGCATAGACTTTGTTGATATTCTTAAGATAAAAGACGAATCCTCAGGTTGATAAATTAATGTTAAACTAAGGTTGTTTTTAGACATCTTTAGACCCCAACACAAGGGAAAAATACCTGATGGCCAAAACCTAAAATAGATAAGGACTGTTAAATTCAGAGGGATGCATGGCGCCGGATCAGTAGTTTCGCGGTCTCACGAATCGGATTTTTGAGAATGGAGCACAACACAAGTTCACGTAGTGCGAAATTGTGAAGCGCTCAAGAGTGGGCCTGGGGTCACAACCAAAGTCATGTGGAAGCGGTTCCATACAGGAGATTGAGAACCCATCACATGAAGCTGATAGTTTGGGGTTTTCAGTGAGAAGCCTAGGCTGTTGGATGGAAATCATATCCGACCATTGATTTGAGTTGGGTGTTTTCATCAAATCGGGAATCGGGGGTGTTGTGTTCAAGTGATATGAGGATCCCTGAAAGATGAAGTCCTGAATTTCTTGTGGGGATAAGTGTTGGGTCATGGCCCGAGGTCACATGCAAGAATGTGTAGTGGAGAAGAAGGTGGCACCTGAAGCCTTGGAAGCGTGAAGGAAGGTGCAATTTTCACGAGAGTTGCGCCAAGGCCAAAGACCCTCACAATAGTAGAAAATGATATCATCATGGTTTTATGTCTATAGGTTGACGTGAAGAACCGCCAACATCCCATGGAAGCTTACCGAGCATTCAAAGCCTCGTCCTAATCTCGATGAAGAAGTTAATAAAGAGGAGGGGTGGTGGTTGAAACCTCATATCACCTGATAAATGGAAATCATGGAAGTCCTGCCCATGGAGGCAGATTGTCAGCCCAAAGTTCCCTGAGGATAGATTTTCTTGCAAAACCCATACTGATTTGAGTTTGCATCTAACAAAGGAAGGCACACACAGTCTGACGGAGTGGGTGCCAACTGGAAATTTTGAATGCAGGAACCTGATCACACTCCTATTCATTGCAACAATTCTCAGTATATGTATGTAGTTTTGATATTTTGTAATGGTCGAATGGTTGAGTTAGGCTCCTTGCTATTGTAATATTTTGATTGAAAACAACTGGTTCTCTAGTTATGTATTTTTTTTTTAGACATCTTGGTTAATCTAAGTTAGCTTTCTTACTCCATATTATTTTCCTTTGATACTGAGAGAGTTCATTATTGATTGATTCACATGGATTGTTATGACTGTATTATGATGAATGTTGTATTATAGTGTTGTTATAGTTTCTTTTAGTTTCTTTGAGATTTGAATTCAAGAGGATCTTGCGTTTAAGTTTTTCCTCCTTAGGCTGCTGGAAGACCTGATGTCCACATCATACCTCTACACTCTTCTCACCAAAGTCTTCCCTTTATTCACCCTTACTCCAACTTACTGACTAAATTTGATTCCAGACCTCAATTGCTTACACATACCAGTCTAGGTTTCTAAGTTAGAATGTTATTATCATTGAGTCTTCCCCATTTGACCACCTAAAACTCATTTAAATTTACTGTATAAACTGATGGGTACTAGGATTATCCTCATTACAGTCTGAGGGTGATTCCTAGTGCTAACACCAATAATGTTCAAACACATGAAGGGTTTGATTATCAATGTAGAACAATGTTGATAGTGAACTATCCTGTTCATCAATTTCTTCAGTAGTTTCAGCATGCTGAGCTAAGTGAAGGGATAAGTCACATCCCTTGATGGTGTTAGAAGTAACGATAGTTAAATAATGCTCCTCGATCTTGGCAAGCCAATGTGCAATCTTCCTTGAAAGATAAGTATGTGAGCGAAAAAACTTGACCACAGGTAAAGGGACTTTTACCAATGTATGCTTACCTAAGATGAAGTGGAAAAAATTTTCAACAACTTTAACAAGAGAGAAAGCATGCTTTTCAGTAAAAGAATATTTAAACTCATCATCAGACAAGCTTCAACTCATGTAATATAGTAGTTTTTCGTTACCTTGGTCATCATCTTCCATGAGGATAGCAGAAAATGCTTCCTCTATGGCATTAATATATATTATAAATTTCTTCTAAAAATCTATCTTTGCCAGAACTTGTGCAGAACTGATTTCTTTCTTGATCCCTAAAAAAGAATTTTTGACTTCATCTGTCCAAGAAAAGGAATGATTTTTCGTAAGCAGATTATGAATTGGCTTGACCATTACAGAAAAATTAGGAACAAACCTACAAAAAAAGTTAATAACCCCCATAAAATCTTGAACCTCTTTCTTAGAAGTGGGAGCAGACAAATTTAGGATAGCAACAATCCTTTCAGGATCAATTCTTATTCATGAATTAGAGACAATGTGTCCAAGGAGCTTACCCTTGGTAATGCCAAAAATAGACTTAGAAGGATTTAGAGAAATGCCAAATTTCTTGCATCGCATGAGAAATCTTTTAAGATGACCAAAATGATCTGATCGGTCTTTATAGTACACAGTTAAGTCATCAAGATAGATCTGAATATTCTTGCCGATCAAATCATCAAAATCTATTTTCATAGATCTTTGAAAAGTGGCACTTGCATTAGATAATAAAAAAGGCATACGTTCATAAGAAAAAGTGACCCAACGAGTAATACAAGTGGTTTTATATTTATTTTCCCTTTTTACCTTGATTTGATTGTAACCAGAGAAGCTGTCAAGTAAGGACATCATCTATGGCCTTGCAACCTATTGCAAAATAATTTCCATATAAGGGAGAGGAAAGTGATCTTGTATACTATCCAGATTCAATGCATGAAAATATCTGCATAATCGGGTTTGACCAGTTGTTTTCCATCGGGAACCAAATTAGAAACCCATTATGAATACTTAACCAGGAAAATGATCCTAGCCTTCAAGAGTTTTTCCAACTCATTTTGAATAGTCGCTTCCAGTGTAGGGTTAATGGGTCTTTGATTTTTCCTAACTGGTTTTATGCCCTCCTTGATAGGAATTACATGTTTTATAAGAGTAGGATCCAAACCAGGAAGATCCTCATAAGACCAAGAAAAAACATCTTGAAATTCACCAAGCAGTCTAGCGAAGTTCAATTTTTCTTCATCATAACATTAGGCAGCTATTTTAACATTCTTTGGAGACTCGGGTGTTCCAATGTTCAGGGAAATTTTTTCACCCACTTTCCTTTTCGACTCCTCTTCTTTATGTTTCTCTTTTTTTCCTACATCACTTGATGAAAATGAACTTTCTAGAGGAGTCAAGCCTTTAGGAATTTTGTTATCTTCTATTGTTATAATTTCCTTAGGCTTATAAGGTTCATTTTGAATGAAAGCATAGATGATCTAATAACTAGGGAAGACTTGCAATGACCGTATATTGTTAGGGATGTGTGGACGATATAGAGATTGAAATGTACAATCAGGTATTTGTGGCAGAAGTTGTTGAGTAGGAGAGGCTGCAAAAACAACTAACCAGTTAGCCATTGAGTTCAATTCCCTTTTAACATGAGTGATGTTGAAATATAGTAAGTTCGAGATAAGTGCCCAAACATTTTGGGTGCAATGTTTCATTAACTTGTTGCTAGGCGAGTATATATTATGTACAATGTTCACAACAAGCTTGGAATCCCCAAAAACTTTAAGGTGACCACAACCTAGATTATAGGAATATTCAATGCCTAACAGTAATGCTTCAAATTTAGTGACATTGTTTGTGCAAGAAAACTCTAACCTATAGGAAAAGTTATGAATTTTTCCCAAAGGAGAGTACAAGATAATACCAGCTCTATTTCCTTCATTGGAGAATGAACCATCAAAATACATATGCCACATCTCGTCGTCTAATTTGATTTGTTCTAAGGTCTTGCTTTCCTCCTCGATAAAGATGGAATACACTCCCAGGTCCTCCTCGATATAATTTACATTAGGCTGTGGGACACTTTCTATTTAAGGTGAAATTCTTTCCTCTCTGAGGACTATCATGTTTTTACCATTTTAGGGAATGAATAAGTGTGTCTCGTCAAGGGATCAGTAACCACCTATCAAATCATTCCAATATCTTCCTAGGATGATCGAGTAGTTACTTACTGGCATATTGATTACTTGAATATTAAGGGTTGTCCTTATTTCAAGGTGCATGCACAAAACCAAGGTCACGTCCTTGATTTCACCTATGTTCATTTGTTGTAGACTATTATAAGAGAGCATGCTTCTGAATTTTTCATTTGTACAAGACAAGACTATCTCTTCCATAATAATCTTCGACATTACACTTTGGCCCGAATCATTGTCAATGAGGCAACAATGGGAAATCTTATCCACGATCTTTACAAAAATATAAAATGGAGGGTTTTTACAGGGTATCTAAAGTTATGTACACCTACTTTATTTACAGATGAATCCTCTTCATCTACCATTATAACCCTAAATTGTACCATACATGCATACCTGGAATTTGACCCTCTTACTTGTTATTTTTTCCAAGCCATCATTGAGCATCTCTTCTTAAAAACACTATTTTTGAATATGTATGTGCCCTGCACCACTACTTCCCATGTACACATGCTTATTTCACCACTACAACTTGTGTAGGTATGCTAGCTGCACCATTACAGCCTACGTACACCCACAAAAGTTGTAAAAAATAAAACGTTGCAAGGAATTCATTGAGATAATGGGATATTGGGTACTTTTCCAACTGTCCCATGGCCTATAGTCTGTCAGCCAACCGAATAACCATGATTTTGTCATATAAAAAGAGGTGTTGGGGTCTCATACCGAGCATAAGCATAAGAACAGTGAAAATCTTCTCATTTCATGTCCCCTCCTTTCCCCAAGAATTTGCAGCCACCTTGTGAGTTTTGTGCCAGAATTGCCCATTCTTGCATTTTTCCTCCATTATAAGCCTATGCCATTTCCCTAGAGAGAAGTGTGAGAGGAGAAAGATACATGGAAGCGCAGTTGGATCTTAGTGAAGAGAAGCCTGGACCATGTTCAAGGAGTAGTTGTCGATCTCATTGTAAGTAAACTTTGTGATATCAATAAAAGGAATACATTTTCTATCCCATAATATGATGCGTTCAATCTCTATGTTTGATTTATATTTTACACTGACATCTAACCCACTAATTCATATATGAGATGCATGTTCATAGTTCCTTGTTTGTCTATTTGTGAATGCAGGTCAGCCTTGGGAGGAGATTTGTAGTCAGTGGAGCAATTGAACACAAAAGGATCGACACCAGACACAGAGTTTAAGATAGAGTTACCAGATCTTTTTACTTTGTATTTTATGCATGAATGTTGGGTATATTCAGGGTAGTTATAAAAAGTAGGAGAATTTTAGATGGTTAGATTTGCCTACATGTTGAACCCTAATGTAGTCCATATGGGGGTTTTCCCACTATAGCATAACTGGCAACAATACTGGGGAAACCTTAGGGTTTTAGTGGATAATTTTTGGGTGTTTTAATTGGTTTGATTACCTTTTTTGAGTTTCTGTAAGTTGTTGAGTCTTTAAGGAATTTTGGTTTGCCATACCAATACTCCCTACCCTATCAGTCTACCCGTTAGTTTTATTTTTTGAGAAGTTATAGAGGTGTACGTGGCCTGTAGTGGGTCTGCACGCATACATACCCACCCTACCTTTAGACAACCCACGTACATACGTAGGATGCTTAAGTGTCAGTAGCGTGCTTATGTCAAGATTTTTTTTTTGGAGGAAGAGGAAGTCAACCTATTCCCTGATTGAAGTCATACTTATCAGGGGTTTCTTGATCTAGTACTTCTCTTTGTTGTTACAACCTTTAGCCTAGGTTTTACATTAGTTTGGTTATATGTTAAATATTTCTTATGTTTTCTTTGAAAGTGTTTTAGACAAGTTTGTGAGTCTTTTCTGATCATCTTGTTTGGTATCATCAGTGGCTCCCTGTGATCTGCAGAGGGCTAGAAGTCATTTCTTGGTCTTGTCTTGTCTTCACTTTTTCCCTTTTTCTTTCTTTAAAGAAAAAGAAAAAGAATTTATTTCAAGTTTCTTATTTTGAACCATAAAAATAAAAATAAAAATATTTCATTTCTTTGTTTGGTTAAGTAGTTAGGTTAGTTGTCTTTACCTTTCGGGAAAAAGAGTGATTTCTTAAGTTCTTTATTGAATGGTTAGAACTTTAAGTAGCTCATATTTGAGAGAAGTTTAATTTTGGGTTTTTCTTTTAAAAGATCTTAGAAAAATTAGTTACGAAAAGTTGGTTGAAGAGTTTAAATTTGCAAATCTTTATTTGTCAAAAAGAAGTAATTTTGCTTTCAGTATTTGATTATTTCTCCTTTGTCTTTACACACCACTATTTTCATTTATGTTTCCTTGACTTAAGACAAGCCACTTAAAATTAACGCTTAATTAAAATCAATTAGAATTTATGTTTGTAGGGTCCATCAACTAGTCTAGGTTAGAGCCTTTATTTAGGTTGGAGAGGAGACTCTTCACGTCTATAAAACAAACATACGATTCTGTGCTAGGGAGTGTAAAAGGTATAGTAAACTTGAAAGTTATGCGGGACCCCCCTTTAAAATAGGGGCTAAACACGAGTTCATGTGCGGAAAGGTAGCAGAGATAACCCCTCCAAAGTTGGACCAAGCGCAGAAGGGAATGCATACAAAGGACTTGTCGTGGGATTCTTTCGGTCGCATTTTTCACAGAGCTTCATGGATCTCAAATCCATTCGAGGTCCTCAGTTTTCTTCCATACCACTTACTTTTGATACCCTCGATAGGTTTCAAGCTTCATACCCTACTCATTGAGATCGACTTGATTGTCGACTATACCCTCCTGGTGATTGTTCGTGAGCTAGAAACCTAGTTTCCTTTATTCTAGTGACTTACACAGGTGACTGTGGGGGTATACCACGGTACCTAGGGAAGACATTGGGCCACACTTTTCATAGCATACCCAAAGGTTGCTTCCATATTCGAGTTTCACTTGCACTGGTAAGTTTCTCTAGTGTTGGCTGGTGTAACTGTTCTTCCAACTAGCTAATGGTTTGCTTGCTTTATCTCATAGGAACTTTTCTAGTGTGTGTTGGTTTTCAACGTTAGTAAAAAAATTACAGTGTCGTTGATATTTTCACAAGGTGGAAGATCAGGAGCACCACTGGTCAAGAAGGCTTCAAGGCATGTCGTCGATTTCATTGCGGCCACCACCGCCACCATTACGAAGAAGACTTGACCAACAAGGGTCATTTGAGGTGACCGGGCTGCAGGAAACTATACACAAGCCATCCCTGAGAGGAGAACACTTGAACCTAGAGGAACTAACTATTTATGACCTTGGAGCATAATATCTTAGGCTATATAACCCTCTGATCACTAACTTGTTGACACCAACTTTGATATAAGTTGTCCTCCAAGGGTAACTCATCACGAGCGTCAGATAGTTTTGCAAGTAACAATGGAAGCAAATGTTGCTACTTTGTCTAGGAGTCCTCATACTCCCTTAATGACTACCACCACAAGGGGCATTACTTCTCTTAACCCACCTTCGTCGGTCTAGACCACCATGGTGTCGACTACCTCTACTTTGAGTAGTGGCCTGATTCTGTCTATGGTGGCGATCACTACTGCATTGACCCATGTGTGATGGGCCCTCCATTTTCATACGGGATGATTTCCCTTGATACAAACTTTGTCCTCTCCTACTCCACCCTACATACCATGGGTTTGGGGTTAGGGTGCTCTAACACTCCTCTACAAGGGTCCATGGGGGACACCTTATCCCCCTATAACACTTTCCCTTATGGTGGGGGTCATATACCTCTTCTCCCCTCTCGTTAGGTAGTGCTCCCTAGCAGCCCATGTAGTCGAACATGAACTACAGCTTGTTCGGAGCAGGTAGTCATGGAACTTATTCCAACACCATGCCGGTGGATTCTTTGTCATTGTCTTTTTCCGATGCATTTGGTAACAACACATTCTCGTCAGCTATCTTCTCAGCCAAGGGAAACCTTGGTTTTGGACAATAAAATCCTGTGCAGGGTACTATTCCTGCATAGGGGGAAAACACATCACAAGGACCCTATAATCCATGGTAGGGATCAATCCCCTCATCAAGGATACTGACTAGGGAAAACCCCTTCCAAGGCCAATGGAACCCTGGGCAAGGCTCAGTTCCTGATCCCATTGAATCGGCAAGGGGAAACCCTTTCCAGAATCCTTGGAACACAACACAGGGAGCAATCCCTGCCCAACCCTCAATGTCTAATTATGGGAGTCAGACGATAATGTCTCAACAAGCCTAGTATCCATACACTGACCACGGCCATGGTATTTACCAAAACCCTAGTTAGCAGCCTAAATTTTCCTGGCAACCTGGTGCTAGCCAAAATCTAGGCTCCTTTTTCTTTGTATATAGTCAACAACCCTAACTACCATTTCTGGCAATATTACATTTTCCAGACTTGTCAATATTGTTAAACAACCCAATCTATCATGATCCGCGTTGGACTCCAATGTAGACCAAACTACCCTCGGACATCCCAAAGTTTGAAGGTAAGCCTAAAGAAGATCCGAGCAATCATGTGAGCACTTTTCACCTATGGTTCTCGTCGAACTCATTGAGAAATGAATCCATATAGTTGCATGTATTTCAACTCACTCTTATCAGGAGTGCCGCCAAATGGTACATCAAGCTCAACTTCTCAAGATACTCTACTTTTGGTGAATTAGCAATGGTTTTTCTTAATCATTTCCAATTATCTGTGATATACGATGTTGGCACTGAGTTTCTAGACAACTTTGAGAAAACAAAGACTGACCATATCTCAAATCACATCTGAGAATGGCGGCATCGAAAGAGTTTGATAAAAGTACCAACTCCACCAACATTCCTATTGGAGTGGTTCCTTAAGTCTTTGGTACCCTAGGTATCCAAGGGCGTTTCAACATCGGGGGTATTTTTCAAGGAAGAGGCGATAATGAGAGCTCAACAACTTGAACTGATATACTCTCAGTCTGGTTTACTTTAAGAGGTTTTTCTAGATCCGCCATGGTCTATTCTTGACAAGACTAGACACAAGTCTGGACCACATGTCAATGACATAGTTGGTTCAACACAAGCGAAGCCCACTGATTAGTTATCGAATCAATTGAAACAATTGTCGGTACAATAGACAATAGCCAACCAAACCATTGATTTAGCTGCTCCCCCTACTCAAATGTTGGATTTTCACCGTGTGCAATAGACAAACTTGAAGACCAACTAGAAGCCCGATCGAAAGAAGAAATATTGAAACAAGGGTAAGGGGGATAAGAAACCCACCAAAAATGCTAGCAGGGGAAGCACAAAGAAAAGAAAGTTGAAGTATCTATCTGACCATTACATGGAGGACCATTTGATTCACCTATTCTTTCATCTTGCGGAGGCCCGGAAGTTATTAGTGCAGCAGCAACCTCCTGTGTTAACGAACCCATTTTCACATGGGCAAAATTTGACTCAATCCTCTTCAAGCATGGATGGGGGTAGTCAGGGACCCCCTCCGTCTTCTAGTAACCCATCAGCCATGAACGTTTATATGTTGAAGGGTGACACTCACATAGATACTAGGGAACATGATTATGAAATTCTAAACACTACTGAAAGGGTAGCACTTTGACTTCTTTGACCTTTTAGGGCTTCAAGTCAACATATGAGGGTCCTCCAAATTCGTAAGGCCATAACTCTCAAATCATGAGGAGTTATGTGACATTCCACATACCACCAGAAATGGCATGACATGTAAAATCCATCTAGAATAGTATTACCTACAAATATATCAAAACTCATACCATTATACATCAAACAAACTTGGATCCATTACCCATACCTTTGTGATACTAGAATTCCCTATCGGACTTTCTTCAAGGTTTGACATCAATGGCAACCAACCCAATTAATCAATAGTATTCAACTATGATTTCCCTATATCAACTATAAATGTAACATCCCTCGGCCAACCACAAGCTAGGGAATGCCACTCCAGAGAAATCTCTCATGCTCTGATACTAGTTGGTAACATCCCCATCCTTAAACAGGCTCGGCCATGCTACTCTAGAGAACACTTTCATTCTCTTACTGTGGAACATACAGTAACATACCCAATATTCAGCTGAGCTATGCCACATAAATTTTCTCATCAAATTGCATGCAACTTAAACATAGACATACAACACTCTTGCGGAAGCTTTACATATAACATAAACAAACAATTACATTCTGTAATATACGATTTTCCTACCGAAATAACGGTAAACACAGATATGCAGCATATACAGGGAAATACCCATAAACATGCAGGCAATTATAATCACATATATGATAAACTGTAACATAAGCACGTAATTAACAATGCAACATATAATTTTATCATACAATTGGTACTTATCTTGGAAATATTGTCACCAACTGCATACAGACCGTCCATGAACCTCCCAACCTTAGACTACACTATTCATCACTCTCAATAGTAAGTCACCCCCAAGTTGGGACTCAACTCCACCCAGGTAAAGGGGTTCATAACCAGGCTAGGGTTCATAGACAAAAAGAAATACTCCATCTTAGGTGCTCTCTCAACTAACAGCCTACTGCCTCTCATTCCCCACATGCCTATCCCACCCAAGGAAGTGTGCCCCTTCTCTGCTCAATAGTCCCTTAGCTGCCCCACTTCCCTTCCAAGGCTTCAACAACAAGCCGGATAGGAAGTCTCAGAGCACTTTAGCTGCAATTTAGCACCTTTGGGAATCAATCCTCAAAAATTCTCTCGCTCGGAGAATTGCTTACGGGCCTGACAACCCGCCTCTTCAATTTCCCATAGGCCTAACAACCTTCTTCTTCAATCCCGCTCCCAAGCTAACTAGGTACACCAACTAGAGAATGTTATGGAAATAGGCTCAGATACAGTGAAATGAATGTCTAAAGGATAATGGACTGTGCGAGTGAGATGGTCATTGAATCATTGACTGGATAACTGAGTAATGGAAGGAATCATCGTGAAAACTGATCGTGAAGTATGATAGTCGAAAAGATCGTTAGGATGATGGTGAAAATGATCCTGCAAAAGGTGACCAAATGAGCTGAGTATTCACGATATGAATGCATGTCCCCCACTTGACACTTGTCATGTTGGAAGATACTTTGGTCCACTTGTCCCCAACTTTAGAACTTAGGATAAAATAATTAACCATACTTTAGGTTTTAAAGAAATATTAATATAATATTCTTTTTTGGATTAAGCTCTCTAGCTTAGCCCTTTCCCTTAACTTTTGGCCCTCCCTTTCCCTAACTGGTGAATTTCAGTCCCGCATATCTTTTATCATGGTCGGTATGTGCACAACGATGTATTTTATATTAATCATGAGACATATACAAAATAGGCGCACTGGCCTTTAACATCTAGGCTCTCTAGCCTAATTCCAAAACATAAGCATTCCATCTTATAATAACTGGTTCACTAGCCTATAACACATATCATATACACAAGGTCCTCTAACCTCCATACTATGTGCACTTTAGTTACTGCATGCAGTATCTGGGAATGTGCACGCTACATCATTTTACTGTGCAATTCATGCATGCACTATGCCATGGAAGGTGCATTACAAAATGATGTCAAAACAACTCACCTTCTTAAGTACACTTACATTACATTTACAATTGGGTTCGGCTGAGGGATATTACAATCCCTTCCCCTTATTTATGCACTGTCCTCAGTGCATCATACACCCATATACAACAGAGTTTTTTTTTTTCTTCCAAAAATCTTCAAAAAGATGCGGGTATTTTGTCCACATTGCATCCTCATGCTCCCAAGTGGCATCCTCAAGACCATACCAGGTCCATTGGACCTTTACAATCCCTATGGCTTGGTTCTGTAGCTGCTTGACTTTTTGGTCCAAAATGCTCACCGGATGCACTTGAAAAGTGCCTTCTTGCTCCACCTAAATCACAATCAATACATGATTAGCATCAGGTATATATTTCTTTAGCAATGATACATGGAAGACATTATGAACATACCTAGATGCAGGAAATGCAATCATATAAGCAACTGGACCAATCCTCTCTAGGATTTCAAATGGCCCACAAAATCTAGCTGCCAACTTGGCGTAGCTTCCCAGCTTCAGGGAACTCCTGTTAGATTTCACTTTCAGGAAAACATGATCACCCACTTTGAATTCTCTATGGGTTCTTTTCTTATCGACATAACTTTTATGTTTGTCTTCAAAATATTTGAAATTCTTCTTAATTTTTATCATTTGGTCCTCCATCTCCTTGAGAAATTCTGGCCCAACTACTATCCTATCAGCTGGATTATCCCAACTGACTAGATTATTGCACTTTTGTCGTAAAGTGCTTCAAATGGGTTCATCTTCAATGATGCCTGATACCCATTGTTGTAAGCGAATTCTACCAAATGTAGGCAGTCTTCCAATTTCGATGGTTTGTCCATAACATACATTCTCAGTATATCTTATATCACTCTGTTCACCCTCTCTGTCTGTCCATCAGACTCAGGATGATAAGATGTACTGAAGTTAAGATTCATTCTGAATCCTTTGACCAATCCTTTCCATAAATTCTAGGTGAATTTTGGGTCTCTGTCGAACACAATTGTTTTAGGAATCTCGTGCAATCATGCTACTTCCTTCATGAAAATATCAACAACATCTTCTTCCTTGTGAGTAGTTTTCAGTGGAATAAAATGGGCAAATTGCATAAGCTTGTCCACCACCACCATGATCTAATCATGCAGCTTGCCTGTTTTGGGCAATCCCATAATAAAATCCATTGTCACCACTTCCCACTTCCATTCAAGAATGGGTAAAGGTTGTAGCAACCCTGCTGGGTGCCTATTCCCAGCTTTAACTTCAGTGATCTCTCTCTTCATACCCAGTAAAAAGAAATGGCTCTTGATCGCTGCCACGGTTTTCTAATATCCATGGTTCCTTGCATAAGGAACATTATGCATCTCATGCAAAATCGTACATTTCAAGTACTGGACATTTGGAATAAAAATTATGTTCTTGTACAACAATATTCCATCTATTCCCAAATTATAATTATCCACCTTTTTTGGCATCTTACCCTATTGTAGCATTGCTACCAATTCTTTGTATTACAGATATGCATTTGTAACCTCTATAATTTTTCTTTTAATATCAGTCTAATACATGCTAATGGTTGTAGCATGCAATTCATGTACCCTCCTACTGAGTTCATCAACCACTTTATTCTCTTTCCCCTTGATATGCTTTATATCAAAGTCATATTCTCTTAGAAATTCTAACCATATTCTTTGCCTAGAATTTAGATTTGGATGATCAAATAAATATTTCAAAACATTTTGGTATGTTCTTAGCTCAAACCTCTTCCCCATGAGGTAGTGTCTCCATTTCCTCAAGGCATGTACTATGGCTGCCAACTCCAAATCATGAGTGGAATAGTTTGTTTCATCATCCTTCAAATTCTTTGATTCATAACATATGAAAAACCCATTTTGACTGAGGACTCCACCAAGTCCTTCTTTACATGCATCAGTGCATACAATGAAGCCTTCATTTGGGTTTGCAATCTTTAGTATTGGATCACTCATCAACAATTGTTTTAACTGTTGGAAACTCTTCTCACAATCTAGTGTCCATTGAAACTTCACTCCCTTTCTTTGCAAGGAAGTGATTGGGTGTGAAATATTTGAGAATCCTTCAATAAATATTCTGTAGTAGCCTGCAAGACCCATAAATGATCTCATGTATGTCACATTCTTCAGTGCTGACCATTCTCTAATGGCCTCTATCTTCTCAGGATCCATTGCTATCCCATCCTTTGAAATGATATGCCCCAAATAATGAATTTGTTTCTGATAAAATGAGCACTTACTCAATTTTGCATACAACTGATGTTCCCTTAATACTTGCAACACCATCCTCAAATGGTGTTCATGCTCTTCCTCTAACTTATAATATATAAGAATTTCATCCAAAAATACAATGACAAACTTGTCCAAATAATCTCGGAAATCACCATTCATAAGCACATGAAAAAAGTTGGTGCATTTGACAACCCAAATGGCACCACTGTGAACTCATAATGACCATACCTTGTCCTGAAGGTGGTCTTTCTGATATCTTCTTCTTTAATCCTTACTTGATGGCATCTTTATCTGAGATCTATATTTGAAAATATCTTTGCATCCTTCAATTGATCAAATAGATCATCAATCCTTGGTAGAGGATACTTGTTCTTAACAGTCACTTTATTCAATTGTCTGAAGTCAATGTACAATCTTATTGTTCCATCTTTCTTTCTCACAAACAAGACTGGGGCACCCCAAGGTGACACACTTGGGTGTATATACACCTTCTTCAAAAGTTCTTCAAGCTACATTTGCAACTTCTTCAACTATGGTGTACTCATTCTGTAAGGAGTCTTTGATATTGGCACTGCTCTAAGCATTTAATTTATAGAGAAATCAATGTCTCTCCTTGGGGGTAGTCCAAGTACCTCCTTGAACAAATCTTCAAAATCTTCAAAATCTTCCAAGATTGCATGATCCTCCAAATTCTGCACCTTATCTCTAGGTGTCTCCACCAAATGAGCTACAATTATTTGACACCCTTTTCTATAACATTTCTTTAGTTGCAATGTTGAAATTTCTCTAATGGTTACTACCCCAGGAATTCCCTATACTTTCCTTAGTTTCCCTTCCTCATCTAGGCAAGTAAATTCTTTGTTGTGATAGTCTAAGAGAGAGTGATGTTGGTCCAACCAATCCATCCCAATTAGACAGTCATAGGAACCTAAAGGCAAGATGTTTAAATCTTCCTTAGTGTTCAGTCCATTCATGTCTATGAGGCATGACTTAACCATCTCATTAACTTTTCTTATGGCTCTTGTAGCTAGCTGCACCAACCAGGATTTCCCATGCTTGCTTCTTGGCAATTGCAAACTTTCCACCATCTTAGGGTCTATATAACTCTGACTAGCTCCTGAATCAATTAAAATAGCAATGGTTTGGTTGTTGATCATACCTTCCACTTCCATCATGTGGGACTAATACTCTACTTGCTTGTTGTCCAGGGATGCTTAAATCCTTGGCACATATCTTCCCATTTCCTCCACTATTTCATATTGATGTACATTGTGAACAACCCTACCTTTTTCACCTCTGTGAGGACAATCTCTGAACCTATGATCTCATTTACAACCCCAACATTGAATAGGTGGCTGCCTTGGCCTTTGACTCCTTGTGTCAATCATTTTGGGTTCTTTAGGCGTTTGTTTTCCTTGTGGATTATTTATGAAGAATGGTGGCTTATCTCCCTTCTTCCTCTGATCCATATTGAATTTCTTATTATCTTCCCAAGCCTTTTGGAAAGCTGGCCTTGCTTTATGCATATCATATAGGAATTTATCTCACCTTATGGTCTCTTCCAATGTCATGGGATCATCATACTGTATTTTTTCACTGATGAGTGATGCTAATCCACTCAAATACCTTTGAATTTTGATTGTCTCATCCTTGATGAAAGAGAAATACTTCATCAGTTCTAGAAACCTTCTCTCATATTCATCTATGGTCATACTTCCAAGATTGAGTTCAAAGAACTCTTTTATTTTCTTGTCATAGTATCTCTTAGTCAAGTATTTCTTCTCAAAATACTTCATGAATTCCCTCCAAGTAACACTTTTCTCTTTAATGTGTTGCACCTGCACAAACTGATCCCACCACATGGGGGCCTTTCCTTTGAGTTGATAGATAGCAATTCTACCTTTTGCATGAGAAGAATAATTATGCAATTGAAAATACTTTCTCATGCCCAACAACCATGTTTTGCATCTTCATCCTTTTTGTGCTCTCCATCAAATGTAGGAGGTTTGATTTTGTTCAGTTCACCTCGTAGTTCATCTACCCCATACCTCTTATACCTTTTGAAATGGGATGGACTTGAGTTGTTTCCTATTCTCTTATTGGAATGCCTTGCGAAATGATGGTGATGTCTGCTAATACTTCTTACTTTTTTTTCCTCATCTGAAGGCTTGTGACTTCCAGATTTTCTTAATCCATTCTCCTTAATCAATTTCTTTTCTATTTTTTTCAAGCCTTCCAATAACTTCATTTTGAAGTCATCTTGTTGCTCTTTAGCTCTCATAAGCCTTTCATTATCATCTCTATGGCTTTGGACATCCTTCTGCAAATTCTTAATGGTCTCTGCCATAATCATGTTTTCATTCCTTTCTTCTCCATGTCCATTGGAGTTTGTTCCTTCAATGCCCAAATGGACATCCACCCTTCTGCTCTCATCTTATTGACTGTAATTCCCCTGTGCTTCTTCCATTCCTATGGACTGTACATTGGTCTGATTTGATCTAGTTGTTGCTAATTCTGCAAAATGTGCAGCCGTCGAAACTTATCAAGCTAACAATTCAACAATTCATGAAAAATATGAACCATTTTGGTTCAATATATACATCAGAATTATCTCTCCTAATCTCCTGGTGTTATCACCATGATAAATCTAGATAAGACCCAAGTTTTGAAAACATATATGCGTGATGCCTTCAGAGATACATCTGGACAAGAAGGTGTTTTTCCGAAACCACTTTCTCCATGACGTAGTATCATGTGTTTCAATATGTCAAATCCACCACTCGTGGAGCAATCGAAGGCTAGTCAGATCACCCTGTTTCACTCATTCGGTACTTCGCAGTCATGTGACGTGAGCTAAACGCTGCCATGTAATGAACTCAAAATTTAATCATTTGAAATGGATTAGCCGAGCATGGCAACCCAATGCTCTTGTTCGTAGTCCATCTGCACTTCATAATTGGAATTATATAACTACCAATTCTTAAGTATGAAGGTATTTTCTTATCCATAACTGAAGTGATCTCCAAATTGCTCGACTTTCTTCTCTCTATAAAATCATTTCAGTATCCATAAACTGAGATACATTTACAAGGCTAAATCCAATGAGACTGGTTATTTGGGAAACATGCTAGACTTTCCTATGAATAAGGAGGAAAGGGTACTTGCGCACATTCTAGTGACTAAATTCCACACAGAGCCGGCTATAGAATCACAGTTGGAAGTCAGGTTGAATCCCACTATGAAGGATTTAGTCATCAATAGGCTATTTGCTAAGAAGAAAAGGAGCAAGCGACAGAAGAAGGAGGAGTCTACGGCTGAAACGACTGAAAGTGTTGGAGAGAATCAACCAGTCTGGTTAGATTCTTTAAAGGAGGAGATCACTAGGATGAAGTGATTCTTATATTTCACTTCCATCTGTCTAAATCGGAGGAATATAAAACTTGGAATTCTTTTTAATTAATGCTCCAATGTGGTTGTGTGTTTTTTTCCTTCTAATATTATGCAAATTAAACTTAAACTCAATTTGCCTTCCAAATGAATTCATGTGCACTAAATTCAACCTGTACATCCATATTTATCATGCATAACAACATCACAAAGTAAATGCCTTTTTGTTCACCTATATCCACTATGCATTTTTTTCTTTGTCGCGTCGACCACTTACGCGCACTACTTTTGCATTGTGCATCAATATCCACTACACGCAGTTTTGGTATTGTGCACCGATACTCCACATGCATTTTTCCCTATGAATTGCACCATGTCAAAGTTCAATATGTTCCATCACACACAATAATTTGTGCGCACCATTGAATACACTGTCGCAAGACAACTTATACTCATACTATGCGCGTACCAATAAAACTCCTCTGTGTTATGCAATACTTGCACACCCCATGTGCACATTACCATGTGTGTGATCATCGTGCAAGGATAAATTCAGCGTGTGCACCCACACACAATATTCTTCTGTGCGGTGCCACAATTTACCATGCACACTTGCACGCCAACATTTTTTGTGCGGTGCCAAAATTTACTGCGTGCGCCTGCACGCCAATATTCTGAAATTTGGTCACTTTGAAATTAATCTTTTGTGAATATTCGCTTCAGTTGAACCTTTCTAGCCCATCCAGGCTCAGTATTGAAACTAAATCTCTGATACCAACTTGTAACGTCCCCCAGCCAACCAAAGCCTGGGGAATGCCACTCTAGAGCAATCTCTCATGCTCTGATACCAATTGGTAACATCCCCAGCCTGAAATAGGTCGAGCCATGCTACTCTAGGGAATGCTTTCATTCTCTTACTGCGGAACATATGGTAACATACCTAGTATTTAGCTGAGCTATGCCACATAAATTTTCTCTTCAAACTGCAAGCAACTTAAATGTATACATACAACACTCTTGCGGAAGCTTTACATATAACATAAACAAACAATTACATTATGTAATATATGATTTTCCTACTTAAATAACGGTAAACACAGATATGCAAGATATACAAGGAAAAACCCATAAACATAAGGCAATTATAATCACATATATGATAAACTATAACATAAGGACGTAAACAACAATGCAACATATAATTTTCTCATACGATTGGTACTTATCCTGGAAATATTGTCACCAACTGCATAAAGACTGTCCATGAACCTCCCAGCCTTAGACTACACTGTTCATCACTCTCAACAGTGAGTCACCCCCGAGCTGGGACTCAACTCCACCTAGGTAAAGGGGTTCCTAACCAAGCTAGGGTTCATAGACAATAGGAAAGACTTTGTCTCAGGTGCTCTCTCAACTAACAACCTACTGCCTCTTATTCCCCACATGCCTGTCCGACGCAAGGAAGTGTGACCCTTTTTTGCTCAGCAGTCCCTTGGTTGCCCCACTTCCCTTCTAGGGCTTCAACAATAGGTCAGACAGGAAGTCTCAGAGCACTGTAGCTGTAGTTTATCACCTTCAGAAATCAATCCTCAACAATTATCTCACTCAGAGAATTTCTCACGGGCCTGACAACCCACCTCTTCAATTTCCCACGGGCTTGACAACCCGCTTATTCAATCCCGCTCCCAAGATAACCAGGTACACCAACTGGAGAAGGTTATGGAAATAGGCTCAGACACAGTGAAATGAATGTCTGAAGGATAACGGACTGCGTGAGTGAAATAGTCATGGAATCATTGACTGGATAACTGAGTGATGGAAGGAATCATCATCAAAATTGATCTTGAAGTATGATAGTTGGAAAGATCGTTAGGATGATGGTGAGAATGATCCTGCAAAAAGTGACCAAATGAGCTAAGTCTCCATGATATGAATGGATGCCCCCCACTTGACACTTGTCATGTTGGAAGCTACTTTGGTCCACTTGTCCCCAACTTTAGAACTTAGGATAAAATAATTATCCATACTTCAGGTTTTAAAGAAAGATTAATATAATATTCCTTTTTGGCTTAAGCTCTCTAGCTTAGCCCTTTCCCTTAACTTTTGGACCTCCCTTTCCCTAACTGGTGAAGTTCAGTCCCCCATCTCTTTTACCATGGTCGGTCTACGTGTAGTGATGTATTTTATATTAATCATGGGACATATACAAAATAGGCGCACTGGCCTTTAACATCTAGGCACTCTGGTCTAATTCCAAAACATAAGCATTCCATCTTATAATAACTGGCTCACCAACCTATAGCACATATCATATACATAAGGTCCGCTGACCTCCATACTGCATGCACTTTAGTTACTGCGCGTGGTATCCAGGAATGTGAACACTACATCATTTTACTGCGCAGTTCATGCGCGCACTATGCCATGGAAGGTGCATTACAAAATGATGTCAAAACAAATCACCAGCTTAAGTACACTTACATTACATTTACAATTGGGTTTGGCCAAGGGATATTACAATAAATAATGCATGTAATATCAAAATATATGTTTATGTGCTAAAATGGTTAAATATGCACGTGGATATTAAACAAATGTGTTATGTTCAATGTTATTTTGTTGAAAATTTGTAATTTCCTAGAAATTACATATATTATTTGTTGACTTCAGTTTAATTAGATGATTGGGTATGTTACATCACACTATATATTGTATTTCATTACATCGACAAGTCCAAGGTTCTTACTAAAATTGATCATCTAGTAGTTCCTGACATTGAAAAGTTCAAGGTTCTCGATACTACTAATTGTCTATTCACTAATATCATTGCTATCCTTTGTTTTACTATGTTTATCACCTCTATCTCTATTGATATTTCTTATTCCTTGGATGAATTGTGCATAGGGGGTTCCAAATGAGAGTGTTCTATCTCATTCTCTACAACAATTTCTTAATGGGATCAAGAGCCTTCTCTGAACATTTTGATCCATAAAAGTATTTTCTTTAGCAATCTTCCCCTCAACCCAGCTATGAATTCTCTTTCAACAATGTTAAATATCTATTGCAGCCAATATAAAATTACATAATATATCCCTCTATGATGTGATCAAACCATAAATCAATAGCATGGGTCCACTTATAATCTAGGTTTTTCAATTTTTTTATAGGTTTTTCTTGATCCTAAACAACAATTTCTTAAGAAAAATGCATAATGTTAATCATGGTCTATGTTTTTATCAATTCATGCAATAAACAAGGGAACTCAAAAAACAAATATCCTACTTATATAAATAAATGTACCTATATTTCCACCATTTAGGGTCTACATCAAGTTATGATCTCTCTCTGGTTGAATTCAACTTATTTCTCAATCATCATGTCCTAGATCTCCTACTATGAGGGTTTCCATCACATGTCTACATTTCTTCCCGCAATAAATGTTGATATTTGTAGCATAATATAGGTACTTCCACACAGGTATAAGTGTCTAGATGTGTGGAAGTCATTCCAATCCTTCTACCTTGATAATTTACTTTAATTAAAGGAATTATTAAAGTAAAGTGTTTATATTAATTAGTTGAGTTTATTTAATGAAATGCTAAAGTTTTTACAATTAGTGAATTAAATATTAGTCATTGATCTCAAGTGAGGTGAGATTTAATCTAAGCCATCAATCACTTTAGAGATTAGGGTTAGGTCATAAATCAATATTATAAAAGAAAGGTTGGGATAAAGGAGGAAGGTTGGTTGTTTTGACACAGAGAGCAGTGAAGTAATTTTTCTCAAGGAGATCATGGATAGGTGGAGAATTAATTTCATCTAGAGATCAATGCAGGTTAGGGAGAAGAGAGAACAAAGGAAGCCATCATCCTCACTGTCATCCTCACTAATATCTGCATACACACTTCATATTGAGGATGAGTGCATGTGTATGCAGATATCAATGAGGAGAAGAACATATGTATGTGGGTTTCAGTGAGGAAAGGTGTGTACATGTTAGATACTTGATTGTAAAAGATTGTATAGCCAAGCAGGAGATATTAGGGTTTACATGTGTTATCTAAAGTTTTCTACATTTCTTTGTGGTCCGTTTTCCCAGTAAAGGATACCTTGTAATCTTTGAAGTTATTTGAATGATAAGCTTAGTTTATGGGAAGAATATCTTTGTGTATTGTGTATGAGATTTGTTGGAATATTGGTTGTTTTCATTGATGTCAACCCTAGTCATGGGTTTTGGACCACAAGATTGATGAAGGTATTTGGACATGAAGGACAATGCACATGAATATACAACACCGATGGATGGATAGTATACATCATGTTGTTTACAGTGGTATGTGGCACATCACGTGGATCATCATGGTTGAGGAGAAATGAATTTTTAAAAATGACAAAGTGAATTGAAGATAAGGTATGTTATTTTCAGGCCATCTTACCATTTTTGCTATAACTTTTTTTCTAGAACGATTCAGATGGTGAAATTTCTATGGTATTGAGAAGACATATCAAGGTACCTTTGGTAAACTTTTCAGCTCTTTATTCTTTATAATTATGGAGATACACTCTGTGGAAGATAACATGGGATGAATTGAATTGGAAATATTACAGAATTTATTTTCATGTGTGAGAGTTCTAGAATTGAATGTTAAATATTGATCTCAAGGCATTCTGTACAAGTTCGGTCTCCTGAATAAACCAGAATTGAACAAGGTCTACCATTCTCTCTATAACTTATTTTTGGGGAGTATTCAAGGAGTGAAACTTGGAGAAGTTTCAGAGAATAAACTGAATAATATTATCTACAAGATCAGATTATTCCAAGAATTTAATAATTGTAGAAATTGAAAAAGTCTCAGGAAGCATTATCAGGTTCTATGTGATGGTTGGTTGATGGTGATGATTTAATGTGAAGTTTTATTATCTCTCATATATTCTTGGCCGGAAGGAAGGGGAAAGGATGGAAAGTTCAAATCTCTCTTGATATTGGAGGATTGTATCTTCCTCTTGGAGGTTTATCCATCCATTTACACTTGGAAGTTGTAGCTACCTTTGGAAGTCATTACTTCCCTTGAACAATAACTATTGATTATTTCTCATATATTGTGCATGGTGTATTGTGGTGTATTGGTGTAATTCTTATACTATTGTTCATTCCTCATTGGATATAATTGAATGGTTTAAGTATAAGCTGAAAAAGTTTTTAAATTGTACTTGATAATAATTCACTCCCCCTCTCAGTTTCAACAATAATTTGGTTTTCTAGTATTGCTTCCACTATTTATTTGAGTTGATTATTCTAGAAATTGTATTATGTTTTGTGAGTTGCTAATTTGATTTACAATAAGGAAATCACTAGATAAAAAGATACCTATCTGTTGGGATTAGAAATAAACATGGTACAATATCTCTCACTTTGAGAGGAATCCAAATTTCAGATCCACAGTAGTTATAATTGTATCTATCATCAAGGAGATCTTATAAGATTTATAACCATCAGTAAGAAATCAAGGGTTGGATTTTAGGGAAATGACCGTACAGAGGTAGAGCTTATTTTTTACAATAGTATGGAGTTGTATGTGGGTTGCAGTAGGAGAAAACACATACATATGCATGTTTTCTTAAATAAATTCATGTACATACGTGGGTTTCAATAGTGACAGGTGTGTACAATATCATATAGGAAAGTACATGGGTAGTTTCAACAACGGGTTATTTCCAGGGTAGATTTTTAAATCCAAGGGATGGAAACAACAAATATGAGAGTTGAATATATATTGGATAAAGAATACAACTTCCTATTTTAGAAAGCAAGAGTTACTTTGGCTTTGAAGGAATATGAATTTTGGGAGATAGTGGACAATGTAGTTCCTACACCGATAGATCCACAAGATATGGTAGTTCACTAGAAGAAGGTGATCAAAACCTAATGGGTAATCTTGGATTCAGTGAAGAATCATATAATTACTCACTTATCTAAGAATAAGACAAATAAGGATATGTTTGATGCCCTGGTAGGATTATTCCAGAGCGTTAACATGAATAGGAAGATGGTCATATGAAATAAACTCTATATGTGTATATGTATAGATATGAAAATGTTACCAGCTACTTCATGAGGATCACTCGAGTACATGATCAGATTGCAACTATAGGGGATAAATTGGATGACGTAGATATTTCTAATGTGGCATTGAATGGTTTTCCAAATATTGGGAACAATTTGCAAGGGAGTTTACACATGGCAAAAACTCCCATATTGGTATAGGCTTTGGGACGATTGTATACAGAAAGAGACTCAGAATAAGTCTAAAGGAAACAAGCAAGGAGTTAGTGATGAGAACCTATCCCTAGTCGGTAAGACAAGGAAGGGAAAAGGAAAGGTTCCCGGGAAGAAGGGTAACAGTGATGGAGGAACATCATAGTGAAGGAAGAAGAAGAACTTGAGTAAAATAAATTGCTTCTCATGACATAAGAATGGACATTTTGCTTCTTAGTGTCTAGAGAATAATAAACAAAGAGAAAAGACACTAAAAATAGAATCAATAGAGAGGTATCTAGATGAGTTTGAAATGAAGTTTCAGAAGTATTTCTCACTAGTTTCTTGTCTTTCTACCATCACAACTACCACGATTTCATGGTACTTGGATTATGATGCATCACATCACATGATAGAAGAAAGGGAATTATTTAGCGGTCTGACAGAGAGGGACTCAAGGATCGATGTGGATCTTGGTGATGATGCTAAGTATGCAGTGAAGGGAGGGGGAACAATCTTGTTCTAGTTTGAGTAAGGAGGTTGGTTTGATGCCCCGAATGTGTTATATGTACCAGGACTGAATAATAACTTTATATCAATCTTAGTTATGGAGGAAAGGGATTTTTCCATTACTTTTTAGAGAAGTAAGGTACTCATACGTCTAGAGAGAGCTAGCCCAGACACAACAATGGTAATTGGGGTTAGAGAGGGTAATTTATACTGGTTGCATGGAAATCATGTTTAACCCTTGGTACATGATAGTGATAACCTATGTGAGTTATGGAACAAGAGGTTGGGACACCTACAATACAAGGAGATTTTGATTTTGAGGGAGATTGTCACTTGTCTACTAGATCAAAATGTTGAGAAGCAAGGCATGTGCAAAGGGTGTGCACTTGGAAATAATGCCAAGGATTTTTTTCCAAGAAGTGAGAGTATATCCAAGGGGATATTAGATAATATACATTTGAATGTGAATAGGATGATGTCAGTAGCATCATTCTATGTGACTTTCATTGATGAATTTTCAAAACAAAACCTAGATCTTCTTTATGAAGACCAAGGATGAGGTCTTCAGTTGGTTTCAAAAGTTCAAAGATCAGGTGGAGAACAAAATAGGAAATAATATCAAGGTCTTATTGACCAAAATTTGGTCATCTATATTTTCCTACTCTTGGATTCATAAAAGCCTTGATATCAAAAGAAGACATTTTTTGAAACTTTTGGATCAAAAATTTGTTTCGGTATGTCTAAGTTACTAAATATCTTGTCCATATGTCCAATCTTTCTCAATATCATGTTATCCTCTCCTATCATATATTACAATGCTACCATACTTATAATTTTCACTCAAGATCTCTCTTTCCATACTTAGTCATATTTCAGTGTTCACGGGTTCGCGGGCCTTAATTTCCACCCACTTTCTTATCTCATAAGTATGTTTTAACACATATCCATTTCTTTTAGTTCACAAGTTTGAGCTCTCATCCTCCATTTTTTCGTGACCTTCACTTTGCACCCAAAGTTTTGTGATCTACATTTTGACCATCATCCTTGTCATGGGTGTCGAGCTCCAAAGTATTTCATTCCTCTTACATGCGAGTCCGACCAACCGTTCCTCAAAACTTAGTCTAATTTTGTATCATGGACTAGTGGGATCATGGACTCGTAGACTCATACTATTTTGTTTTCTCATTTTCACGATCCCATCTGAGAAGTATCATTACTTAGACATTTTTCCATCCATGGCGGATTCATGTGTTGGCAGACTCATAGACTAATTCACCTCACCCTCTCACCTCTGCAAACCCACCATGATTTTCTCGTTATTCCTCATTTATCGTTCACCTCCTTATTCACTTATCCATTTATCCTAATTTTCATACATTTACCTTGAACCAATAAGAGCATTACATATCACATCGTGAAATTAAGAAAAATGGCAACTAATAAATGGAGACATGGTAGCATGCAAATAGAGACACATGGCATGATATTATTGGATGAAAAATGGCATATTATTTTTGGAATATTGTTGTCCTAACAAGTGATGAAATGTGTCAACATATTATTGGATGAATTATCATGGTGATTGGGCATGAGGTGAACGACGACGGGATTCCAAAATTATTATTTTATTCAATATTTTTCCAAGGGTCGAACCCGTTATGCTCCATAATCTTTTTCTCATGTTTCTTATTTAGTGTATGAAACACTTATTATTATATATCATGAATAATATAATATCCCAATGCATGTGGGATAGAATTTTGAAACAAAAAGGAGGATTTTATGAAGGAGCACGAAATTCATCCAAGGGTCGTGATTTACCCAAGACAATTGATCGATAATGGCTGAGTGTTAATATTGCAGAGGCCATAAATTGAGCTCTAAATCAAGAACAATTGACATTGTTGGAAAGATATTTCGATGCAAAATATGGTGGTATAGGTTTCAAGTGTTGAAATTTGATATATTTTTCTCAGAAATTAAAATATCAATCAGCCTCATTTCTAATAGGCTTGTGTGACAACTCAACATCACGAGCTCATATCCTAAGATCCAGACAACGAATTTGCTCAAAATTTATATCATTAGAAATTTAAGAAGATTAATATCACATTAGAAGTGATTTCCATGGCTAAAAATTTGATTATCATTCCCAAAAAATTAAAACACAATCCTCCTATTTTAAATAGGAAATTAATTAAATTGTGAAAATAAAAGTTGATTTAAAAAAATTTATTAAAAAGGGAAAGGGACCCATTTTAGATATGTATATATTGATGATACAATTTCATTAATGAGGCATTAATTAAAGGGAATTTTTCAAGAAGAAACTTGTATGAGAATTTCTAGAAGGGAGAAACCCTAGCTACTCAAGTAGTTAGAAAATCTCTTCTTAAAAAGAGAAGAGAGGCTTCATCAAAGGGTCCAATAATTAGTATTGTGAGAGGGGAAGGGAAGTTACAACCATGGATACGAAATCAATCTTCTGATCAAAAGAAATAAATACCCATCTTCTCCATTCTTTCTATTCTTCTACACCATTGTTATAACAAATGTTTTCCCATGCAACTTGTTTGCATGGCCTTTCCATTTCCCTATGCAGACTTGAAGTCCCTTGTTGTACCTTCTAGAGCCAAAAAATCATTTTTTCCATATATGTGTGCCCTGCAAGTTAGAAAACATGTGTATACATAGGTTGCTCCATTATAGCCCATGTACATCTAGTTTGGTGCTCAAAATTACAAAAAAAAATGGGTTTCCATGTCACGTCACGAGATCCATGATCCTTGACCTTCCATATACTAGAAATGTTCTAACTCG
>CBVK0101823663.1:0-10809 GCA_900067695.1 Picea abies | reverse complement strand
CTTCAGTTCCACTTGAAGGCTATAAATTGAGCCATATCCAAGCCATGGAAGATGAGAGAATTCAACTTTTGAGAGAAAACATACTTTGGAGAAATTTTCACTTCACATTGAGTCTGCATCCCATTGTCCTTTAAAGTCTAAACTCATTGTTCATCCCCCAAGCTCTTCCTTATTTGATGGAGAACCTTGTTGTCTCATTTATACGATCTTTCCTTTGGTGGATGATTGAAGTGGTGGAGGCCTAGCTGGAGGGACTTAGTTTCTCAGTTATGATGTGTGTCATTACAAAATTTTGTCACTTCTACACTTATGTTGATCATTTTTAATAGAAATACTCTTTTCTCATCTAATTGATATCTTGAAAATATTTGAATTAATATTCCATGGGAATATTTGTCGTGAATGTTAATATATTATTCTATTTTATATCCTAACATTATATGTCATCACCATATGCTTATGTATCTTGGTTATTGAGAACAATTTGCATGTATAAATCTTTGAGTTGTGTTCTCAACGGTGGTCTTTATCAAACCTTCAAACGAGGTAGGATCTTGATCTTGTCCTATTATCATTTCATTTATCTATAATAATTGGGATTAGAGTTCATCTCTGCATGTCATTCTGTCTATTGTGGTTTACCCCATGCCATAGAGATATTTTCCTCATAACATAATTGGAAACCATACTTGGGAGTGATCTTCTATTTTGGGGTTAGGAGTTTTTTTATCCTTGACTTGCTCTTTGTTAGCCTAAGTTTCCTTGTCACCTAATTGCTTGACAACCTATTTTTACTTTGAATCTGAGTTTCTTGGCATAATCCTTACCCTGGAAGTGTTTTACTACATATACGCGGGTTTTCCCTTGACAGATGTGTACATATTGGAGTTTTCCTTCTATAGGGCACGTACATATGTGAGTTTTGCTCAAAAAACTGTGTACATCAACCTTTTAGGATTACTGGTTGAGTTTGGTGTTTGTTGAGTGAGTTTGGATGGTTGTTGAGTCTTCTTGGGTCTCTATCCTAACTATTGAGTGCTTACGAAGTGATAGGAAACCTTCTTATTGTTGAATTTTTGGACGGTATTCTTTCTTATCATATTTTTCATTGGTTTTCCTTGCATCTTGGTCTGAGTGTTTGCTTCTTGCTATCTTGCTTGGATTGTCTCCTTTTTCTTGCAATAGGTTATGATTGTGAAGTTGTTATTTAGTCCTTTCATTTTATTTTCTTTATATCGCAAAAACAAAAGAAAAATTCTCATTTTTCATGATCGAATTTTCTCTTTTGGTTATTTAGTATTGATCTTGACATATGTGGAAGGATTGTGTCTTATTAAAATTGTGGAAATTTCATTGAAAGTTGCATTTGAAAATCTTACGATATTTTGAGAATTTAAGATTAGGAATTAGAACTATGTTCCTATTCATTTCTTTCATATTCCGAGTCATAATATCATCAATTTCACGACCACATCTCTTCATTAAACAAATCCATTAAAGGTAACATTAATCAACTAAAATTGATTAGAAACAATTTTATCTTTCAGGGTACACAACCAAGCATAGGATATAGGGCCTTGGAATAGGATTTTGTGAGTAAACTTCTCCAAGTCTATTAAACTAAACATATGTGTCTTACTAGGGAATGGTGAAATCCATTGTGTAATTAGTGACATGAGGATGCTCTGCTCACACCGTAGTTAAGCACAAGGTCGTGTGAAATTGGTTGCAGAGATATCCCTCTAATACCTTCTTAGTTTTAGAGATATTTCTGGGGATCTATTTGTATTTGGGGGTCTGGCTAGTACCTTTACCTCCAATAGATATGGTTCTTTCAATATTTCAGGCTTTGTTAACCTACCCATACAGTGGTCTTGACTTACGACTGTTCTCCTACACATTAGTTACATCGTGGTAGATATAGTTTCTTGAAATAGGTATCCATGTAGGTTACTTGCAGGTGTTATTATGTAGGTACTCTGAGTTAGATAAGGTTCAGACAACACAAATCCTTTATGGATGATTACCTCTATGGGGGGATCTGAATAACTGCGTTGTTAAGACAATGAGGGCCCTTACAATTGATTCTAATGCCTACAATATTTTGAAGGGAGTCTCAGTCCCCTCTTCGATGAGGCATACCTACTCTAGTGAGGGAGGACCCTTTTCAGCTATTATATCATGTTTTTATGCATTTGGCCTTTTTGTTTATTTTGTTGTTCTCTTTGATTGTTAGTTGTCCCTAGGATTTGGTTTTATATCTTGAGTCTTGAGTCATCATGGAGCCATACAAGCTTCCTCGTAGGTCTTGCCATTTGTTAAAGTTACTACTGTGTATTGAGTCTTTTCCTTCTAAAAGGCATAAAGTTACTAAATGTGGTACACATACCTCCCCCTACCAGACTTGTGATTATACAATAATGAGTACTAAGTCGAGTCCGAAAGACATAGGGAGTCCCTCGACTCCTATACATACTATAGTTAATGGGGTTCCTTCGACTCCTTCAGCCATGACAATTGTAGTGCTAGAGGTTCCTATCCTTAATCCTATTCAGCATGTGGTTGCTAGTTAGACCATAGTAACGAACCCTTTCGGATCTCTTTTTGGTACGCTTAGATACAATTATCATTAAATACCTTCAATCTCTAACCCTTTCTCTTTTGGCATGCCAAATATGAGATCACAACTTTCATCCTCCATTCCATTGATTAATAAAAATCCTAGTTTTGTACCTGGGGGCATGGCCCCTCAGCATACTCCTCTCTCGCTTTGTGGAATTCAAATTCCCCAAATGAATCCTATGGTTGGGGGTCAACCCCCTTTTACTTTTGGGTCTAATCCTAGTCTCAATGCTCTTGGATGAAGTACTCGACCGGGTGGACAAGCCACCTCCTATATTATGTCATTTCCCCCTTCCTCCTCCATGCCAATTCTAACGAACAATTTTTTTATGACAAATCCACCTCTATCCTCTGGCTTTCCACCCACAGGGATTCAATTTCATGCTATGTGAAATCCCAATACTGGAGCCACTCTAGCTGGGGGAAATTTTTATAACCCTCATTATGTCATCCCTACAGGTATGGTGCCCATACAGCCTCTTATGAGTCAGTTTGGAGGAGGATATTACCCTACCAGACAGGGCCATGTTGTATACTAGAACCATGGATGGTCTACAATCCCTCAACATAAATATTTCCCAAGAGCATGGTCTCATATGCCAAAACCCTGGATCCCTTTTTTGGCCATGCTTAATTTGCCATATTTTTAAATATTAATGAACAACCTGGTGCGTCACAGTCCATCATTACCCCTCATCCCCGCCAAGATTCCTTAGGACATTCTGAAATTCGAGGGAAAGACTAGCGAGGATCTAGGTCATCATATTACCACTTTTCATCTTTTGTTCTCATCCAATTCTCTTAATGAAGATTCTATTCATTTGAAACTATTTCAATGCACCCTCATGGGGGTTGCAGTGAAATGGTACATTGAGCACTATTTCAATGCACCCTCATGGGGGTTGCAGTGAAATGGTACATTGAGCTACCATGGGGAACATATGGAAAATTTAATCAGATGGTTTTGGTCTTTCTCAACCACATCCAATTGTCGATTCATTATGATGTCGAAATAGAAGTTTTGTTGGCCCTCTGCCAAGATAAGGACGCACATATCTTGGACCATATCCAAGAGTTGTGTAGACAAAAAAGGTTGATTAAATACTACATTCCTCTAGATTTCATGTTGGAGTGGTTCCTTAAGTCCTTATTGCCATATATTTCGAAGGATGTCTCTACATCTGGAGTAACATATGAGGAAGAATATATTTTCAAATCCCAGCAATTCGACCTCATATATGCTCAATCTAGGATGTTATATGAAACTCTTCCTGACACGTCACGGTCTAATTATGACCCTAGAGAAAATATTGGGCCTCATGTTGATGTCATCATAGGCTCTGCAATTTCTAAGTCTACAGACTTGGTGATAAATGAGTTAAAGTATTTTTCTCTAATTCAGTTTGTAGTAGGACAAGCTTCGTCTTCGTCCTCCACTCCCACTTAGTCTATGGATGTGCATTATATACAGTCGTCGACCAACCCAAATGGTAACTAACAACTAGGAGGGAATAGAAATAAAGGATGAGGTAATAATTGTAAGAGTGGGAGAAATAATAACAAAGCAATGGACAACACTAAAAATGATAGATCGAATAATAATGTTGGTGACAGAAAGTAAGAAAAATAGAAGTTGAAGTTTCCTTGTAAACTTTGTAAATATGATCACCTTACCCACCTATGCCCCAGAATTGATGAATCCTCGAGGCTCTTATATCAACCACCCACTATGTTTACCAATCCATTTCCACATAATAAACACATGGCTTTGGGGTCCTCCAATACTGGAAATGCGTCGAGCGATAATCAAAACCCCTCAAAAAATGAAGGTGACTGTCTATGTGTTAATATGGTCAAGTCTTAGATTGATGTAGCCACTTAATCTCATGATTATAGTTCTTCACAGACTGTTATAGTTCCATAGTATCCCCCTCCTCTAGAAACACCCTTGCAGATCAAAAATCCATAGCCTTCACTTTGTATTCCGAAAGGAGTACTAAAACTCTCTACCCACAATCCTAATGCCAAAGCTACCCAGAACTATTCGATTTTTGAAGATCTGAGTCAAACCCTTTATGTGATGTTGGCTTTGGAGGTGCTCTAGATGTGTCCTTCAAAGAGGAACACCTTGGTATCTTTGTTAGGAGCTCTAGACCCATGTGGCTTGAAGGTTATTAAGTTTGATGTCATGGATGTTAACCCTCACTTGCCTTACCATGTGGTCTTTCAAATCCATGTGGACTACACCAAATATACCATCAAATGTAGTGTAATTGATGAAGATGTTGCAACGTGTGTGATGTCCCTAACCTATTGGAAATCCATTAGATCTCCTACTCTCTCTCAATATATTACTATGTTGACTGCATTTGATGGTCATTCATTTCAACCCCACTGAATTCTTACCACTTTTCCAATCCAATTAGTTGGAAATATAGTGGAGGTTTATGTCAAGGTGGTTGATGTGCCCCTTGACTATAATTTACTACTAGGGCATAATTATACCTATGCGATGACCCCAGTCGTGTCCTCTATTTTCCATAGTTTATCTTTTCCTCGCGAAGGGAAAATAATGATGATTGATCAATTTTCATTTGCGCATGCTAGTCCTAATGCATCAGTTGGACGTTCGATCCCAATGATTGACAATTCTCAATCGATAATTGAGGAAATTGGTGTTGGAATGTATTACAGCTCTCTCATGGGTACCTTTGATTTCATGGCACCAATTCATCACATTTACTCCATTTCCAGTGATTCTTCGTCATTGATGTGGTTCATTCCTTTATATACTTCATATTTCAATGAGCCTTGGACCCTACCTTCCCCGATGATGTCGTGTGAAGGCCACTCACACATTGGGATGGAAATTCCATTATCAATAGTAGATTTTGTGTATCAGGCTATTATTAACACTATTGTTGACCTAGAACCTTTCTCCTCACAGATGGATGAGGAAGATCTTGTTCTCGAGCCCATATGGGCCACCCAATTGTCTTTTTTGCTTGATTTCATTGATTATACTTTACCTTCATATGAATCCATATTAGAGTCCATGAATGGTCCCTATAGGCCATGGTACGATATGCATCATCTCTCTTACTTCCTCCCAGAACTTGTTAGGATCCCAGAACTTGTTAGGATCGAACAGGATGACTTTCGATCTACCTTGAGTGAGATGGTCGATCACGCTATGGTTACACTAGATATGCATGGTGTTTATGTCGAAAGAAACATGGAAAATATTTCTCCTACGGTCACAAATGACGTCTCTCAAATTCTTGTAAAAATTGAAAACATGTGTATCGATGCAAATTGTTCGCCTGAAGAAATTCAAATCTACACCGATCTCTTTAAATAATTTCATGGTGTATTCACTTGTTCATACGAAGAGATGCCAAGGATCAACCCTAGCATTGTCGAACATGAGACCAGGAGTTATTTGGATGCTAGACTTGTTCAGAAACATCTTTGATATGCTAATCCTAGGAAGGCCCTTGCTATTAATGAAGAGGTAGAGAAGTTATTTAATGTTAGTTTCATATACCTAGTTCCTTTGATCAAATGGGTGTCTAACCTCATTCTCATGAATAAGAAAAAAGGAACCATTCGTGTATGTATGGATTTTTGAGACCTAAACAAGGCTTGTCCCAAAGAAAACTTCTCGACTCCTTTCATTGACCATATTCTCAATGAGTGCATGAGAAGTGAGTTTTTTCTTTTATGGACGAATTTTCAGGATATAATCAAATTAAAAAAAAAATCTAAGGATCAACACAAGATGTCGTTTATTTGTCCTTGGGGTACTTTTTCATATCGAAAAATGACTTTCGGCCTTAAAAACATTGGAGCAACCTTCCAACGCACCATGACCTTTTATTTTCATGATCTCAAACATATTGTTGAAGCTTACCTCAATGATATCATTGTTCACTCTCACAAGAAAATAGATCACTCTACTCACCTTCAACTAGTATTTGATAGATGTCGTTATTATCGCATCTGTTTAAACACTCACAAGTGCATCTTTTTCATTAGTTCTAGATGTCTCTTAGGATTCTTAGTCTCTAAGCATGGTATCATCGTCAATCCTATGAAGGTTGAGGAAATACTTTGATTGCCTCCCCTGTGAAACATTTGACAACTTCAAGGTTTACAAGGGAAGGCTAACTTCTTGCATTTTTTCATAGTGAACTACACCAATTTAACAAAATATCTCATGTTTCTTTTGAAGAAGGATAATCCATTTATATGGGATGAGAAAGCTCAAGAATACTTTGATTCACTTCAGAAAGCCTTGGTATCAATGCCTCTACTAAAGCCTCCAGAATAGAGTAGAGATTATTTTCTTTATATTGTCGCATATGAAGGGACGGTTGGTATCATTCTAGTTCAAGAGGACGATGAGATCCATGAGCACATTGTCTACTATCTTACTCAAAATTTAGTCGGTCATGAAATTAAGTACTCTCATGTCAAGAAGATAGCCTTGGTTGTCGTAGATGCAATTAAGAGATTATGGAATTATATATTGCTTTGCAAAACTACCGTAGTTGTAGAGATCAATCCATTTCAATACGTCCTTACCAGGAATATCATTGGGGGAAAATACAATAAGTGAATTCTTATTTTGAAATAATTTGACCTCGATTTTTCTTCAGTGAAGTCTAAGAAATAGATAGTTTTTTTCCAAGTTGATATCATACTTCCCTCAACTGGATGAAGACGTTATTCATAATGATTCATTTACGGATGAACATATATTCCTTATCTCATCTTCAAACCTCTAGTATGGAGACATTCTAGTTTATCTTCAAACCTTGAAGTTATCCCAACATCTGTTGAGAGATGATCAACGAAGTATATGTCATCAACCTAAAAACTACATTATCATCAACAATATTTTTTATCTTTAAGGAGTGGATAATATTTTTTGTTGTTTCTTGACTCATGAGGAAGTTAGGTCAGGCCTCAATGACTGTCATAGTGGGTCTTGTGGTGGTCATCTATCTGGGTTTTTGACAACCTAAAAATTATTGTGAGTTGGTTATTTTTAAAGATTGAGTTGAATCAGTTAAGAAGTTTCACCCTTGCCAAGTGTTCACTCGAAAAATGTTCTCGCATCCATCCCCTCTTCACCCAATCATCATCGTCGGTCCCTTTACCAAGTGGGGGGTGGATTTTATGTACTGTAACCCAGCTTAGGTTGTGGGGCATCAATATATTATTGTGGTCATGGATTACTTCACTAAATGGGTAGAGGTCATGCCTACCATTAAATATGATAGTAAAACAACAACATTATTTGTATTCAACCAAATTATATCCTCGTTCATAATCCCAAGGAATATTTTCACTGATCATGGAAGTCACTTTCAGAATGAAATGATGAATGAGTTAGCATCAAAAATGGGGTTTACAAATGGTCATTCTTCCCCTTATTGTCCCTAGGAAAATGGACAAGTAGAGGTGTAAATAAATCTCTCGAGACCATCTTGCAAAAAACTAACAGCTAGAGTAAGTCTGACTTCCATCTAATGCTTTACCCTAGGCTTTGGGCATATTGAACCTCAATTAATACTTCCATTGGTTTTTCTCCTTTTAAGTTAGTACATGGTGTGGAGTTGATCGTTTTGATTGAATGTGAAATCCCTTCCCTTGAATTGGAAATTGAGCTCCTACCTGACACATCAAATCTTGAAGAACGCCTCATGCACCTAAAGCATCTAGATGAGCAATGTCGAGACTCCTCTATGGTTATCAAAGAAAATAAATGATGTGTTAAGGTTCAATATGATAGGTTTTTCTATCATCGGTAGTACGTTGAGGCTGACTTGGTCCTCTTGTATGACCAAGCCAAAGAACCGTTGGGAGAGGGAAAGTTCAACCCCATGTGGCACGGTCCTTATATTGTGCGATGTGTTTTAGAAAAAGGAGCCTATGAGTTGGAGGATTATGAAGGGAATATGTTGTATGAGCCTAGAAATGGGCTCTACCTTAAAATATATTATGCTTAAACCCTCAATCTTAGGTGTGACTCTTTGTATACTAGTGTATCTTAGTGTATATATATCTTTTCCTATGTGTCATTAGCTTTCTTATTAGGTTTTCCCTTGGTTGGAAGATGTCAACGGAGTCTTAATTTTACTTAGGATTCATAGATAGTGTCATCCATCATACACGAAACATCGATTCCACCGCTTGGGTCATTTACTCACTAGGGGGTCAAATGGTGTCTTCTAGTGGTGTTTTTCTGGAGCCATAAACGAATAATGTGGCTTAGTATAGCATCATTATAGAACTATTACACAACACCATTTCACATGGGGTTCAATATTTAGAGGTTCGCCTAGAATCCCAGTTAGTCGTATGTCAGGTAAACATCAGTTACCATGTGCGAGACCCTACTCTACTCCGATGATTCCTAGGGGTAAAAATTTTGGAACGATAATTTGATTTTATTACTTATAATCACATACCTAGAAGTTTTAATTATGTATTTGATGCATCTTATAATTATGTTTTAGATTGGCATTTGTCACATAACTAAATTAAATAAAACAAATTCATCCATGTACACATTTTAACATATATAAGTAAATCCAAGGACCAATGTTTTTTATATTTCATCTCTTCAAAAAATATGGTGTCATAGTAAAAAATGGGGCTCACACCCTCAAAATACATATATGGCTAGTAGATATATGACCATGCAATATAATCCTGTGGCGTCAGATGTGTATCATGATATCACAATACTTCATTTGCAAGACATCGAAAGAGTTGCACCCACGCATGGGGCACACCCACCACCTGAACCATAGGAATAATGTGTGTCCATCGAGACATGTTCCCCTACACATTCTATAGCACTCTTTCTGCATCTCCTCCCACATTCTCATCTCCCTGGTTCCTTCATCGATGTCATGGGAATCCATCTGGTCATTATAGACCCACATATGTGTAACAAAGTAACTTTTAATACTTGATACCATACAAAAATATTTTCGTTTTTATTATTTTTGAAAAACACAAAAAAATGAAATATATAAAAACTTTTCTTACCAATATCACCGTAGGCAAAGCTTGGTGGAAAAGGCATATATGGATCCCCTCTATAGTCAATCCCATCATAAGGGTATTTGTCTATGGCTATCACCTGTCGACACCACCAGAAAAAGAACTCATCATTGTAGGGGGTTCGCACCCTACCACCTCCTAATTGTCTCATCACGTCGGTCCACCATGACATGGTCGGGTTGCACAGTCCATGCGGAATGATCTCTACTCTAGGGCTCAAGCCTAGAATCTGCTCAAAACAAAAACTACACAAGATGGATGCAAACCAAAAGTTTTTGTTCCTCCCTTGTTTGTCGTCCGTTAGTTGGCTCTTCATGTTATCCAATAGTGAGGTACACCAGTCATAAATCATGGGTCATAAAAACTCCAGGTTTACCCCTAGATCCGTGTAAGAACAAGTACGATGATATTTAAATTCAAGTTCTTGATCTCCTTGATGGGGAGTTATCTCCCTACTTTATTTGTGCTTGCAACATAGTTGGTGGGAATGTAATCCTCTATATTCATACCACCCCCATCCCCTTGGGCTTTGAGATTCACTACCTTGCCCCAGTAAGACAATCCTATGATAAAATAGATGTCATATACTTCAATCCTCAATGGTTCCCCATCTATATTGAATGCCTCTGTCTTTGGATCCCAATAGTTTACTACAATTTGGAGTAACCTCACTTGATCCCTCATTTCTTTGAGAGCCCAAGATTTATAAAGGCCACATATTTTTAGAGATAGTTGGGCCCCTGCATATCTTTCCACTACTACATCTATCTCCTCATGCTCCCTCTCTCTCCATTCAAGCACCATCCTGCCAAAGGAGAGCCATTTTTTGTGTTAGCTTTTGTAAAAACCTTGTTTGTGGACTTGTACGCGGGATGAAGTGTTAACAATCGCGTGTAGGGACACATATATACGGGAAGGATTTTATTTTTCCATGTACATGTCTCCATATATGTGACCCGATGAACTATAGCTCACATACACCCTAATTTACATGTTGTGCCCACTATAAACTCAAAACATGAGGACTAAATTTAAATTTTAAACCACTAAAAATGAAGAGGAGGGGAAGCAAAATTTATTGGTCCAGACGGTTGTCAAGTCCATTGA
>CBVK0101823662.1:0-12026 GCA_900067695.1 Picea abies | reverse complement strand
TATAAATTATTACAATTTATTTATTATATTATATTTATTATTTATAATATGTTTTTCTTTTTATAAAAGTTTACTTTGATGTAATAATTGTATTATGTAATTATTGTTTTGATTGTATAGTCCTAACTTAAAATTTAAAATAGTTTTTTATTAGTTAAGAGTTTTAGAAATCATGAACAAATTATTTTAAATAGAACTTGATAACTTTATAACAATCCAATTTTAAGACAATTTTTGGAAGAGAAGGAAAAAAATGTCTATTAAAAAGTCGCGGATGAGAACACAAAAAATTCCAGGCCTATGTAAAAGGGAGGAAAATGGTGAACACTATTTGGTGCTTCAAAGATTCTTCTTCAAGGTCCATTTCCTCTTTGGAAGGTTTGTCTCAATTGGGGACAAGGTATATTCATAACCTTTTCAAAGAAGACTAGAAAGTTTCAATAGATTTTATTGTTAGCCTAGCTCTTTTTTCCAAAGTTTTGTTGATTTGAGAGATGACAAGGCCCTCATGGATGACGTGTCTGAAGACAAGCTCAAAGAAGTTCTTCATAATTTCCAAAAAGACAAAAGTCATGGACCGGATGGTTGGACAATCGATTTCTTTGTAGGGATTAATATGATATTATTCGAAAGGACATCCTCGTAGTGGTGGATGAATACCACTTAAATGGCCATATACATGCACCATTAAATGCCACAATTATAACCCTCACCCCCAAGAAGGATAACCCACAATCCCTTAAGGATTTCAGGCCTATTTTTCTATGTAATAGCATCTACAAAGTGGTGTCAAATATTATCAGTAGAAGGATAAATTCCATCCTTTCAAAATCAGTGTCACAAGAGCAATTCAAATTTCTGGAGGAAAGGTAGATTCATGAAGAAATTGGGGTGGAATAGGAGGCACTGGAAAGAATAAAAACTCGCAAAACCAAAGGTGCAATAACAAAGATCATTCTTTCAAAAGTGTACGACAAGGTTAGTTTTCTCTATATAAGGTTTCTTCTAACTCATTTGGGCTTTGAGATTCCCTTTATAAACTAGATTATGAGCTACATATGGATCATATCATTTTAAGTTCTTATCAATGGGGTAACCTCGTCTTTCTTTCCAGTAGAACAAGGAATAAGACAAGGTTGTTTCGTGTCCCCTCTCCTCTCCCTATTGGTAATGGAAGGTCTTAGCATAGCCTTGGGAGAAGAAAAATCTAGAGGTGAGTTTCAACAGATATTAGTCTCCTCTACCTTGAAGATAACACACATCCTTTTTGTGGATGATGTCTTTATTTTTTTCACGCAATTTTAGATCTGTTTGGGAGGGCTACAGGGAAGTAGATAAAGGAACAAAAGTACACTCTATCTCCACACCATATAGATGTAACAAAAGTACACTCTATCTCCACACCATATAGATGTAGAGGAGATTGGGTGTTATAAGGGACACTTTCCCTATTATTAAAATGTGTTTGATGAAGGTCTAAAGTACTTGGGTTTCCACCTAGAACCAAATAGCTCCTCGAAGGAGGATTGGTTTTAGCTAATTGCAAAACTGGAAAAGAGACTAAAATATGGGAGTTTTCATTGGTTTGCTAGGGCAAGAAGACCAATTCTATTTGAATCATTCCTTGAAGCTATTTCGGTGTATTGGATGTTCCTAGCTTGTATTCCCAAGGGAATTTTGGAAAAATTAAGGTGTATTTGTTTCAAATTCTTTTTGGCTCATAGAAAGGATCAATTTGTCATGCCTTGGGTAAAATGGAAAAATTTTTCCACTCCCAAATAGTTTGGAGGCTAGGGCCAAAATAACATTTTATTTTTCAGAAAGGCTCTAGTATAAAAATCTAGTTGGAGATTGATCACCACAGATATCCTTTTGACAAAAGTTGTCTCTAAGAAATATATCATCCCTGACTCTATGGAGGAATGGATGAGATGACCCGCAAAAGAGATCACAAATTGCTCAATAATTTGGAAATATCTTCTCAAATCCTTTCATGTGGTAGGGGATGCTCAATAATTTGGAAATATCTTCTCAAATCCTTTCATGTGGTAGGGGAGGGTCTGGCATGGCAAGTTGGAAAAGGAAATAAATTTAGAATTGGTAGTGACCCTTGGTCAGGAAACGACAGAAACCATATCCTCCCCTGACCCTTGATTGATCAACTCCACGATCTGGGGATATATCACCACCACAACCACAATTTGGGGGCAAGCTTGGAAGGAGGTTGAACATATTGGGCTGGGGGAGGATTTTTCTTGGATATGGTCAGATTATGTTAGAGCACTCAAATTAGGATAGATCAAAATCACAATAAGGGAGGATGAATTGGTTTGGAAACATGCTCCCCATGGTGTGTATACTCCAAAATATGGATACTCTCAAATCAATATAGATCTACTTCAACTCGAACCCTCTTGGTAGTGGAAAGGGGTGTGGAAAGTTAAATTCCCTTTAAAATCTTGTATCTTCATGTGATGCATGATCAAAAACAAAATCCAAACCTGGGACATAATGAAACGCTGAAATATGGAAGGACTCAGGTGGTGTGCATTATGTAAGGCTCTTGAAGAAAATATTTCTCATCTCTTTTTACTATGTCCTTTCATCAAGCTAATATGGAATGAATGAGTAATCACCTTGGGAAATTTGTGTGTGCAGCAAGGATATACAATTGAATGGTATTGAATAAATTGGGTCTCAAACCCTTCAAACAACAATATAAAAGATCTCCCATTGATCATTAACTAGGGAATAGGGATTGATAGAAATTCATCCATCTTCAACGATCGCACATCCATCCTGGAACACATTTTTTTTAAGTGCCTTAGTATCTTTTCTCATTTTCCTCAAGGAAAATACTATGCACCAATAGGAGATATAATGGAGGAAACTATAAATTCCTATAGGATGTGGACCTATTTTCATATAGCTTCCCAAAATCATTATCATATTAGTGGAGAAAGGTTTGTCCTTCATTTATCCAACACTCATTACTACAATATCAAAATGGGTTTGGGGCCTCAGAGAAACAACTTTGCAAAACTAATGGCATTAAAGATTTTATTGATCTTTGTTAAGGAAAAATGAATCAACTCTTTATAGATATTTGGGGATTCTATGGTGATTATAAACTATATCAGAAAAAATCATAAATGCCATAAAATTATACTCCTTCCTATATTGGATGAAGTATTAAACATAGTGGACGCTTATGAAAAATTGTCTTTCTTGCTTCCTATTATAACCTTTCAAGAGAAGTTTTATAGATGGATATTGGGAAGTGGAAGATAGAGGAAATAAAGGATGGTAATCATTTTGTTTTTGAGCATAGACCATATATAGATATGATGGGATAGGCTTTAATCTTTCTTTCTTGCTTCCTATTATGACCTTTCAAGAGAAGTTTTTTAAATTTTTGGTCAGATAGTCATCACAATTTCACTATATGTTATGTTGAATATAGCCATCCATTCCTGGCTTCTTATAAGCAGTAAATTATTTTCAGGGTCGTCTGGAATTCTCTATATATCGATGTGGTGGAGTTTCTTGAGCTTGGGAGAAGATATATTCTCCTATCTCTTGACGACTCGATCTACAGATATTACAGGAGAAATATTCCATGTTTTTGGTTCTATATATATGTATCATGTTATCTCTTATGAGGAGGCTTACATGTCTTTTCATTTTACAATATCTTCCAGAATGGTTTTCGTCCTCTATGGATGAGATGTTTTGAAGACAAAATGCATAACCACATGTATTATTCACATGTATTATTCATAATGTAAATTTTGTTTCTTATTGAAATAAAAAAATAAAAAATTATGTTGTCAATATATTTAAACAAGGGTTTCATGGAAGTGTGGTCCTTATAGACTAGGAAATATATGTTGAGCAATGACTTTTAATATAATTAGATGCATAGATAATGAATAGTTTTTATTAAAAGATAATTCATATAATAAATAAAAATAACATTATTGTCTATGAAAAAAGGACAATGAAAAGAATATAGTAAAAACAATTAGCGTAAAACTTTGTAAACATAAGCTAAAAACCAAATTGTTCAATGTCACGGAGTAAAAATCAAAAACAATGTAAAATGTTTGGAGTAAAAACATTTAGTATAAAAACTTAGTAAAATATGCATATGTTTAACAAAATGTTTTTTACATATAAACAAATATCAAAAATAAAAGTTAATTATTAATTTTATAAAAGTTAATTAACATCTTCAACATAAACATATAGACATATAGGGTGCTCACATATATTTTCCGCACATTTGCATATCTATATCCCCACACAATAAACACTTAGTCTAATAGTTATCAATGTTATCAATAATGGAATATTGTTATTCATATGCATTTACTTAACAAAATGTTTTTTACATACATATCTATATCCCCACACAATAAACACTTAGTCTAATAGTTATCAATGTTATCAATAATGGAATATTGGTATTCATATGCATTTACTTAACAAAATGTTTTTTACATACATATTCAGCGCACGCACCTTCACATTGATATGTCTATTAATTTGTGTAAAAACAATTTTAATTTTTTCTTAATACACTCTTATACAAATAATTAAAAGAGTAATAGTTATTTATTAATCCAATAAAATTTAATTATACATTTTTAAGACAACAAACACTTAGTAAATAAAATACACATGTTTTACATCAAAACTTAAAATCTCCTACATGCATATGTTGTGACATATGTTCAATATTGCAACGTGTAAAGTGCTCTTTCTTATGTGAGACGACTTTGTTTTTGACAATTTATGTACACCTTCGAACAAGTATATCTACAGACATGTATGTTTATTAGTTGGTATAGAAATAAATTTTAAATTATTTTAATATAATATTATACAAATCATTAAAAAATAATAAATATTTATTAATGTGCAATATGTAATTTGTACTTTATTAAATAATTAATATATTAATAATTAATAATTAATGTTTTTATCCTCCTGATGGGCTCTCTCCTCGCTCAACATGACATCACACTACTTATCCTTCCATGCAGCCACCGAGCGCTCTTCTCTTCACTTGAGGCCAGTCCTTGACGTAGGCTTAAGCATTCGAGGTCATTCCCTAATGAATTTTTTTTAAAAATGGGTTACATCATCAGCTAGCTCTGTTATGAAGGTTTTGATTTCCCAACACCTCCAAATGGATTCGTCCATTATATATTCAGAGTATTTCAATACCTTTCCATCAAATTATGGAATAGGAAAGGCATCTCACTCCATTTTCATCCTGTGGATTCAAGCTTCAGGTGTCTCTTGGTTCTTTCTAGACTATGTCATGAATTTTTTCCCTCCGTGCATCATGCCTGGTGAAATGGGAAAGGTTCATAGAGGTAGTGGAAATTTCTACAGTTATTCAAGCTAGCACATAACTCTTTCGCCCTCCTCTAGTGACTTTGCTTCATCCCAACAGGGGTTGAATCAGATGGGAGAAGATAGGGCCTCATCATAAATCCCTCAGGAGGAATACGTTAGGAATTACCAGCGGCTCTGAACCAGGAAATTTAAATTCCCTTTAAAATCTCATATCGTCTTGTGGTGCATGATCAAAAACAAAATCCCAACCTAGTATATAATAAAGCTCATGAATCTGGAAGGACCAGGGTGGCGTGCATTATGTAAGGTCGTAGAGGAAACTATTTCTCATCTCTTTTTACTATGTCCTTTCACCAAGCTAATATGGACTGAGCGCACAAACTCCCTAGGAAAACTGTGTGTGGGAAGGCTAGACAATTGAAGAGGCATGGAGAAATTGGGTCTCAAACCCTGCAAACAACAATATAAAATCTCTCCTATTGATCATTAATTGGGGACCATGGATAGCTATAAATTCATCCATACTTAATGATCGCACATCCATATTGGAACACATTGTTACTAAGTGCCTTGGTATCCTTTCTCATTTCCCTCAAGGGAAATACCATAAACCATTGCGAGCTCTATTTGAGGAAATTGTGGATTTCTCTAGGTGGTTGTCCTATCTTGATGGGACTTCCCAAAATGATTATCAGATTAGTGGAGGAGGGTTTTTCCTTCATTTATCCAACACTCATTACTGCAATATCAAAATGGGTTTGGGGTCTAGATTGTTTTTTTACAAAACTAATGGAATTAAAGGTTTCATTGGCCTTTGCTAGGAAAAAAGAATCAACTATCTCTAAATATTCGAGGATTCTATGGTGGTTATAAACTGGATCAAAAAACTTCATAAATTCCATAAAATCAAATTGCTTCCTATACTAGATGAAGTATAGGACATATTGGACCTTTATGAAAAAATTTCTCAACGGCATGTATACAGGGAATGCAACATGAGAGTCGATGCACTCTTTAAAGAAGGTTTACAGTTGGATATTGGGCAGTGGCACATAGAAGAAATAAAGGATGATAATCATTTTGTTTTTTATTATAGACCATATATATATATGGTGGGCCATGAAGGCTGAGAACTTTAATCTTTCTTTGTTGCTTCTTGTTACGACCTTTTAAGTGAAGGTTTTCAAATTTTTGGTCGGACTCATAAGTTGTGTACCCATCCTAAGTGACCTTTAGGATGTTCATCGCAGTTTCATTATATGTTATGATAAATATAATCAATCATTGTCGGCTTCGTATAAGAAATAATTTTTATTTTTTTTAATGTCGTGTGTTTTCTCAATGTGGCAAAGTTTCTTCAACTTTGGAACAAATATCTTCTCCATTATCTAAATAGCTCGATCTACAGATATTATACGAAAAATATTCCATGTTTTTTGTTCTATATATATGTATCATGTTATATCTTATCATGTGGATTACATGTGTTTTGATTTTAAAATATTTTCGAGAATGTTTTTTGTTCTCTATGGATGAGAGGTTTTGAAGAAAAAATACATGAATATATATATTATTCAGAATACAAATTTTTATTTTTATTTTTTTTAAATTACATTTTTTTTCAAGAGAAAATAAAAAAATTCAATTTTAAATAATTTTAAATTAGACACTTAATCATGTTATCAATATATTTAAACAAGGGATCCATGACACTGTGGTCTCTATCGATTAGAAAATATATGATGAATAATGAAACTTAATATAACTAGATACATACATAATAAATAGTTTTTTCTTAAATATAATCTATATAATAAAGAAAAGTAGTATTATTGTCTATGCAAAGAGTACAATGAAAAGAATAAAGTAAAAATAATTAGCATAGAACTTTGTAAAAATAAGTAAAAAAACAAATTGTTCAATGTGGTGAAGTAAAACTTAGTAAATAAATAACTGAAATGTTTAATGAGGAGGTTAGCTTATGCGTGAAGCAATGTAAAGTCTTTGGAGTAAAAACATTTAGTATAAAATTTTATAAAAAGAAGAAAAAGTAAAGTGTTCAATGTTTAGTCAAACTTAGTAAAATATGCATATGTTTAACAAAATGGGTTTTACGTTTAATACAAGTTAATTATAGCTTCCACACCTCCATACATGTATGTCCCCTTGGTAAATAAAATACATCTTTAGCATAGACATATAGTCTCGAGACATATAGTTTCCACACTTTCACATAGTTATATCCCTACACAACAAACACTTAGTCTAATAATTATCAATGTTACCAATAATAGAATATTGTTATGCATATGCATTTTCTTAACAAAATATTTTTTACATATATACATATATTAAAATTCAAAGTTAATTATTAATTTAATAAAAGTTAATTATACATTTTCATAGCATACATATAGTCCACTCAAATATAATTTATGCACCTCCACATAGGTATGTTTGTTAGTTTGTGTAAAAATAATTCTTAATTTTTTTTTAAATAGAGTCCTCTACAAATAATTAAAAGATTAATAGTTATTTATTAATTTAAAATAAAACTTAATTATTAATTTAATAAATTTTAATTATACATTTTTAAGATAGAAAACACTTAGTAAATAAATACACCTATTTTGTATCAGTACATTGAAACTTAGAAACTCATACATGCATTTGTTGTAGAAGATGTTCAATATTGTGATGTGCAATGCATTGTTGCTTATGTGTAGAGACTTTTGCTTCAATAATTTATCTACACCTCTGAATAGTTATATCCCCGTATGTGAGTTGGTGTAAAAACAAATTTTAAATTTTTTTAATATAGTCTTATACAACTAATTAAAAGACTAATAAATTTTTATTAAATGTAATTTTCAATTTATTAAATAATTGATCTATTAATAAATAATAATTAATTTCTTTATCCCCTCGATGGGGTGTCACCTCACCCAACATAACATCATGCCACCTCGCCCTCCATGCAGCCACTGGGCACTCTTCTCTTAACATTTGAGGTCATTCCCTCATGCGAGTTTTAATGAATTGTGTTACATAGTCGGCTAGCTCTGCAAGCTCTACTATTGTTCCTATGAAAGGTGTTTATGACATAGTTATGTAGGTTTTGATTTCCCAAGACCTAAAAATGGATCCATTCGCCATTTATTCAAAGTCTGTCAAATCCTTTCCATCAAATTCTGGAATAGGAAAGGCGCCTGACTCAATTTTCATCCCATGGATTCAAGTTTCAGGTGTCTCCTTGTTATTTCTGGATTGTCTGTTCAATTTTTTACCTCCTCTAATCATGCATCATGAAAGAGGAAAGGTTTGTAGAGGTAGTGGCACTTTCTGCAGTTATTCAAAATGGGACCAAAATCATTCTCCCACTTCAAGTGACTCTACTTCATCTAACCAAACATTGAATTACATATCAAAATATAGGTCCTTTCAATAAATCTATCAGGGGGAATAAATCTATCAGGGGGATATGCGGTCGTGGAGGAGGAATTACCAATGGTTCTAAATGAGGACCATGAGGATGTCCCTGTTTCTCCTATTGATAGGAGTGTTCGGTAAGAAGTGTCAACTCATGCAGTGAGGAGGGATAATGCAGGTTCCAAGTCTTCGGTTCAAGGGGAAGATTCCCATCGGATTGACGATGAGGATAATCCCATGAGATTATCATATGACCAACTCCAATTGATATTTGATCTTTGGAGGTATGTGGCAGGACAACAATTCCATGAGGAGATTTTGGAACACAAAATAGGGGAACTTTATGATTTACTCTTAGCCCCACATCCATGCTAACATTTCTAAGTGCAGCAACACCAACGAGCTTTTGATCCAGTATGGTAAGGTTCTCCCTGACGCGATGGAAGGGGCGGTCCGTTAGGCATTTGATCAGTCAGCCCAACTATGCTCATGTTTCTCTTATATTCTCAATTTACATAGTTGCTATGTTTATTTTTTACATAGGCCTGCTTTTTAGAAGACACAATATTAATGTGGATATCGATTTAGGCCCATAGAGAAGACATTAGCAAACATTTTGGGCCTAGTGCTAGAGCTAGTTTTCATTTTTGGCAGCTCTCGTATCAAGTTTAATGCTATGTATCTAGATCGTTGTTTTTAATTATTTAATATTAAATAATCAATAAGTAACTATTGAATAAATTCAATATTGAATAATTAATTATTTAATAAATTGTACATAAATAAATAAATAACAATATTTTAATTATTTGCACATTAATAAATAATTATTAATATTTTGATTATTTGTATAGGACTATATTAAAAATAAATAAAAAACATTTTTACACAAACTAACAGACATACATGTGTGAGAATATATTTGTGTGGGAATATGTAGAAAAATCGTGAAAGAAAAAATCTTGCACATAAACATCAATGTATTGTACATTGCAATATTGAACTTATTAAATAAATAAATAATTTTTATTTTTTTTGTAAGCTAGATATTTATATTATCTTTAAATTTTTTAATATTGCAATGTACAATATCTTGTTGCTTATGAGCAGAGACTTTTTCTTTAATGATTTTTATGCACCTCCACATAGATATATCCTTGCACATGTATATCCCCACACATGTATGTTTGTTATTTGGTGTAAAAATGATTTTTTAATTTTTTTTATATAGTCTTATATAAATAACTAAAAGATTAATACATATTTGTTAATATACAATACTCAATATGAAATTCTCAATTTGTTAAATAATTAATTATTTAGTATTAAATGATTAATTATTTAATACTACAATGTGTAATGCACTATTTCTTATGTGTGGTGAATTTTTCTTTAATAATTTGTCCTCACCTTTGCACATGTATGTTTGTCACTTAGTGTAAAAATGATTTTTAAATTTTTTTAATATAGTCCTATATAAATAATTAAAAATTAATAATTATTTATTAATGTGCAATGGGAAATATGGATGTGTAATTTATTAAGTAATTAATTCATTATTCATTATTCAATATTATTTTTTAATTATTTAATATCTAAATGTACAATGAGTTGTTGCTTATATGGGGAAACGTTTTTTTTGACAATTTGTATGCATAGGTATGTGTGTTAGTTGGTATAAACATTTGTTTTTAATATAGTCCTATACAAATAATTAAAATGTTAATAATTATTTATTAATGTATAATTCTCAATATGCAATATGTAATTTATTAAACAATTGATTATTTGTTAATTAATTAATATTATTTATTAACTTTTCTCAAAGGGGTATCAGAAGTCGAGAACGAACCCTCCACCTGGATGCTCGACAAGACAAAAAAGACACATGGAGCTTCGAAAGAGCAGGTAAGTGGCCCAAAATGTCATGGGTATAATTCACTAACCGATACGAGTAATTACGAAGAAACTATTGATAGTTGTGTCGACATCACCAACCTCAAAAATCGATTGCATGGCCAGTATAGACAGACATCGACTGAGGAAGGTGGTATCAACAAATTTCATGGGGTAGTCTCAAAATCATATGAATGAGAATGGTAATCAATGTAACATTTAGAGAGTACGAAACGATCATGGGAACAAGGTACATAGAATGAAGGTTAGTTATGGGAAGTACTATGGAAGCACTGCAAGTGTTGCAAACACAAATATGATTTCTCTAGGAGAGACCACGAAAAATATCTCATTCCACTAGAGGTCTTGTGCATGGTTATTTCAAGAGAGACGACCATTATAATGGCGTGACCTTGGAAAAATTGAGTGTGGTGGATCATCTTCATTGGAAGAGTGAACCAAGAATTCAGGGAATTTGGGACCATGTGTGGAATTGGAATCCTAATAATCTTACCATGTGGTTTTTATCCCCAGCAAGGTTAAAGAGGGGATACTTTCATTGTCATTGTATAATTTAGGCTCAACGGTACATCTCATTTCCCTCCTAGAGGTGAAGGGGAAAGGATGTAGGGTCATGTCTCTGCTGGCAGTTTCAGACTAAGGAAAACAACATGAAAGAGGTTATTGGGTTTGGTTAATTTAAACCATGAAAGAGATGCAGAATGGCCAGGAAATAAATGTGGGATAATAGATAGAGGGGTAAACATAATGGGGCTTCCTCTTCTCAAGGCCCAATCACCCACACCAAAGCTACAAGGGTGACTTGGATGGTTGGGACAAGATTCAAGTACCTATGTTCTAATTAGGAGAAGCAAACTACAGAAGAGATTGAGGAAGCGGATCATCATCAACGATGCAATACCTGCAAATCAGACATTGTTAAAGAAGTCAAGGCCCAAATTGAGGACCTACAGTATTCTAGGACTAGGGAAACAAAGTAATTCAAGCTGACAGATACCTACTCGATTGTGAAGGCTATGGCTTATTAGGATGTTTAGAAAGTAAAAAAAGATAATGAAACCTGTAAATGTGTTGACCTCCACAGAATAGATCTAGCTAAATAATGATACACACATTTGCAGAGAGAATTGGAAAAAGAAGAAGAAGGAGAGAAAGAATGGAAAGAATTCTCATTACCCATTATGAATAATGAATAATTTACACATGATATAGTCTGTATAACTCAATGAGTTCTACTTGAGGTGAACCAAGTCACCATAGTCATGGTCTAGAGTGATCTGGACACACACCAGCAGTTACGAGAGTGAACTGCC
>CBVK0101823660.1:0-13830 GCA_900067695.1 Picea abies | reverse complement strand
TCAAGGCATTGAGTACTTTTCCTGAGGTTTTTCTATACTATATTGATGTTTGGTCTTAACAGAACTTTATGCTACATAATTACCAAGTTACAATAGAAAAAAGTTGTGGGCATTGGAACCTTATGCTATGGATCATGTGGAATCATTATTGGTTGTGTAACTCCTAAGTAAATACCATGAAATTGGGAGGAGGAGAGATTAGAATCAGTTAGGAGGAAATTTTTCATGCATTGCAAAAGGAAATCCAAAAGACAAGGAACTAGAAATGAAAAGACAAGGAACTAGAATATTAATAGTGGTATCTAAAGTAGCCACATGAGAAGGATAGTTGGAAGATGCAAGGTGAATGTTTTTTATGGGAGAAGATAAATAGATAAACTTAGGAGTTAAGTAGCTCTGGATAGTATGAAAAATAGAGAGGCAATATGTTGGCCAATAGGATGGAGTATTTGATATGGACAACTCCATACAAATATAGAAGGGAGAGAAATAAAATGGGTCAGTATGGCATATGACTTGGCAACCAAAATTGTCTAGTAATGATAGAGAATAGAATTTTCCGATTGTTTAATGATTGAGTCCAAGTGTAGGAGAATAATAATTGTGAGAAAATACCGAGGTGTCTTGAAGTTTGTAACCCATTGTAATGTATTTGTGTCACTAATAATATGAATACATTTTTGTTACATGTTATCTATGTGGTGAATATTAATGCATGTGAATTCCTCTTATTATAATCTATGTGTGAATATATTATGCATACAAAATAATGTTGATGAGTACGAGAGTTTTGCAGAGAGATGTTTGTTTGAATAATTTTTCATTGAAACTATGACTTGCTATATGAATGGTGCATCTTCATTAACCTATTTGCATAGTTTATTGAGCAAAGGAATATTGTGAGCCCATAACTTGTAGGTTTCCATTGAAATCTATTGCTCAATAAATTGTTTCTTAGTAGTTGATCTATGGATGAGTTTCTATTGTGAGGATGGTCCATGAGAAGGTAATTTTTTATTGAAAGAGAACACAATTTGTGGTTGAAGGATGGGTTGGGTGTAGATGGTTTTATAATCATATTATGCCCCTTTCATGAATTTTGTTATAGAATAAATTTTATGTGTGTATTTGTATCTTATGTAGCCATGGAATTATGTGGCCACAAGTTTTGTACTACAACAATTATTCTTAGAGTTTGCATTTCCCAATGTTGCACCAAATATTTTATTCCATTGCAAAAGATATTTGATCTTGTAGGGTCTAGGGTATTTCCACCTACATCACCCATCCTACTCCAGAGGGTGAGAGAAAATTAGTGAGGAGTTGCGAGACAATATCATTTATCTTCCTCATTTGATTTGTCTTTAGATAATGCAATGTTTGAGGACACTCCTCTTGTTCTCTTCTACCTCTACCACCAATTGCTCTTATTGATGCACCCATTGATCCACCAACCCACAAACTCACCAATTTACCTATAACATCAAATATTGAGCATATTAACCCACATGTTGCACTAGCTATTGATCCTATAGATGGTATCTCATCGTCTCATTTAGAGCATGGAGATATATATTAGCGTGTAGTTTCATTCTTACATAGTAAAGGCTTTGTACCTTTGGCTCTTGTGGTAAACCTAACTACAATTGACATGTATATTGTTTGTTGCAATATATATTTAACATGTATATTTGACTTGAGATGTATATTTGAAACCTATATTGATTTTAATATTGACATTAATATATTATGTCTTTTCATATCATGTTGGGGTTGATGTTGTTTGATTTATAAAATGTATTATGCATATATTAATTATTAACATTATTAACAATTTCTCTATTTTTAATTAACTTTGAGATGTATCAATCATTTAAATTTGAGATTCCACATAATGTTTAAGTATGGTTATACAAAATCATTTTATTTAGATTGTGACTACAAAAACAAAAACTCATAATAATTTAATGTCATATAGTGTTTAACTCTTTTTCAAGGTGAATTATTTGTTGTCTAGTAAGGTAAACCATTTTGATTAAACATATTTACAAACTTGATTAAATGATTCAATCGATGATTGCACAATTTGATTATTTTTTCAAATTAATTTTTTTGATTAAAACTTAAAAAAATATATATTCTTAATTTTTTTTATTAAACTTAAAATTTTTATAGTTAAATATAATAAATAATTATTCATACAATTTGAATCTAACATAGGATTCCTATTCAAATTAAAAAATCCTACAATTTTTGTCTCCTTCTCAGTTTCATATGTCATAAGCCAATATTTTGGTGTTAGGTCTTTGGGTTCTCTCTAGTTTTTGAAAGAAGATGTTGCCTTTCTATAAGGTGGTATTCTAGGAAGAATACCATTGAGAAATCATACACTATATTTCATACGTTGTTGAACCACCTAATATTTATAGAAGGTCTAAAACATTTACATACATGATACCTTTTTCCTACAAAATGTGGAAAGTTATTTCATACATAACATGTTAGAACCAAAGAAGACAATTGCATGAAGTTAAGTATGACAAATAATGTAATAGATGTATGTTATATTTTTATCTTGGTAGGTGTCTCAGTTCTACCTATGTGTCCTAGGATAGCTTATGGACACCTTAATCAACCTAGATTAACCTTGTTTATCTCAACCTATGTGAAACTTAGGCTATCAACAAATTTTCATCCCTAAGTGGAATGTGGGGCCCAGGGATAGAGGGAACATCTCACAGGTGTATGAGTGCTTTGTGGGACCCTGTTCAAAGGGGGGGTGCACCACTTAGTGGAGGCCCAAACTTGGGCACACATCTCAAGGAAAATGTTGGTCGATTGAAGGATAAAAGAAGGGGTTGAGGGTGGAGTTGGACACATTTCTCATTTGTGAGGTTGAGAAAGTAAGTTGAGGAGCCGAGACATTGTTGGCTGAGGAAGGGGACAAGAAGAGATGAGAGGGGTGCTTTGTCTAGGTAGAATCTGCAAAGAAGAGAAGAGCTATAAAAACAAACATATTTCAATGAAGAAGGAGGCCATTCTATAGGCTGTACAATAGAGGGAAAAGGGCCAAAACAGGTCGTACTTCATCAGTAGCAAGAGGGAGAAAATTTGTGGCTAAACAGACTAATTTTTTGAGAAATATAGGGTCATACAAGTCGTAGGGTATAGTTATGTACATGAGGTACCTTGTTGGTTCATACAAACTCTCCTTAGTTGATCTGTACTGCTAATTAAAGGATGGTTTTATCTGGGATAAAAATTTTGAGTGTTTTTCTGTTGTATTTCCTCTTTCCTCTGAAGCTAATAAAGCCCCTCTTTGTTAGTTTTCCCCACATTGGGGTTTCCAAGGTACATTTGATGTCTTGTGTAATTCTTTTTCTTGATCATATATGTTTCTGCTGTGCTAGTTTAGTTTACAACTCTGTTGTAGGTGTTTTGTATAATTTATCAGATTTAATTTAGCAAGTTAGTTTCTAAGTTTTTAGCAAATTATTGGAAAACATTTCAGTGATGAGTTGTAGGATAATTTCAACATGGTATAAAAGCTCATCCTCTGAGTACATGAGAACACAAGTTCATTTTTTGCAGACCAAGATGAGTAAATCAACAAGAGGGACATATAACCAGAGAAAGTGGGGAATTAGTTGACTCAAATGGCAGGCCTAAGGTTTGAAGATGAACTAGCAATTGTAGGAGAGGAAGTGGATGAGACTGAGTTGGTGAGGACAACATTGAATGGATTCACCAAGTAGTGGGAAGTTTTTATCGATGGAATGGTGGCTCAGGAGAACCTCCTTGATTGGGAGAGATTATGGGATGACTTCATCCAGGAGGAGCTAATACTTGATGCTAGTAAAGGGGGTTTTATGCATCAAATTCCAACTAGAGTTAGGAGTGTCTCTAGAGGTGGATGAGGTGATGTATGTACTAGAGTTGAGGGCCAATTTTCTCTTTGTGTCATCTCTGGAGGATATGGGGTATGCGATGATGTTCACGGATGGACATTTACTCATATGACCAGAGGGAGTGGCCTTGGATGTAGTAGCGGGGCTTGGCATTGGGAAAGGTGTGATGTACAAAGTGATGGGACATCTTATAGGTGGGTTCATGGGGATATTGAACCAAATATCAATGTCAATGGAAGAGTCTTGCGAATGAGTGGCTTCATCCAAGGCTTCCAAATCTATCAGCTAGAATTATATGACATTGATGGATGAGTGGAGAAAGAGATCAGATTAGAGTGAATTAGAGGTAGCTAGGATGTCTTCTAGTTCATAGGGAGAAAATACATCAGTAACATATTTGATGGGATCAAATATTGATCCAGGTAGAGACACCTCCCTTGCTAAGAGGGATTGTTAGATTTTTAGCTTGGTAGGTGTCTCATTTGTGCCTATGTGTCCTAGTCTAGCTGGTGCACACCTTAATTATCCTAGATCAACCTTGTTTATATTATCCTATGTGCAACTTAGGCTATCAGAAAATTTTCATCTTTGAGTGTAATGTGGGGCCTAGGGAGAGAGGGTGCATTTCAAAGGTGTTTGCGTGATTTTTGGGATCCTGTTCAAAGGGGTGTGTACCACTTAGTGGAGAGTGGGATCCATTGCAAAGGGGGCTCCCTAATCTCAACCATTGATTCCTAAACTTGGGCACACATTTCAAGGAAAATGGTTGTTGATTGAAGGATAAAAGAAGGGGCTAAGGGTGGAGTTGGATATATTTCTCATTTGTGAGGTTGAGAAAGTGAGCTAAGGAGCCGAGGCATTGTTGGCTGAGGAAGGGGACAAGAAGAGCTAAGAGGGGTTCTTTGGTTGGGCAGAATCTACAAAGAAGAGAAGAGCTATAACAAAAAGCATCTTTTAGTGAAGAAGGAGGCCATTCTACAGGTCATACAATAGAGAAAAAAGGTTCAAAATAGGTCGTACTTCATAAGTAGTAAGAGGGAAAAAATATGAGTCCAAACATGCCGATGTTTTGAGCAAGAGAGGGTCATACAAGTTGTATGGTACAACGTTGTACATGCTATACCTTTTTTGGCCTTACAACCTCTCCTTAGCTGGGTTGTACTGTTGATTAAACGTTGGTTTTATCTACTATAAAAATTTTGTGTGTTTTTCTATTGTATTTCCTTTGAAGCCAATAAAGCCCCTCTTTGTTGGTTTTCCCCACACCGAGGTTTCCAGGGTGCATCTAGTGTCTTGTGTAATTTTTGTGCTTGGTTCTGTATGTTTCTATTGTGCTAGTTCAGTTTAAAACTATGTTGTAGGTGTTTTGCATAGTTTATCATATTTAAATCAACAAGTTAATTTTTGAGTTTTTTAGTAAATTATTGGAAAACATTTCAGTGTTGAGTTGTAGGATAATTTCAACAATGTAAACAAATCAATCAACATGCTTAATAGAGAAAAAATGTCATCCTACATAATCATGCATGGTGTACACACATAATCCACAACATAAAAAACCTCTTTGTTGGGATGGGCCTTCATACATTATATAATTATGTCCCTTCCCATAATTGCTTTAGTTCATCAATCTATGGTTGAATTTAGACATTATTTTCTTCACTTGTATTTTACCAGGAACTATAAGATCCAACATAAGATGTTCATTCTTCATGGGAAACTATGGGGGGTTATTGTGTAGTATACCTAAGGGGGTAATATGGGGTACCTAGGGAGGTACCCAATGTGAATAATATGGTTATGTATTGTTATGTATGGAGGACTAATTTTTTTTCTTTATCACTACCACTATACAAACATAATACTTGGTAGTGTGGAGGGAATATGAGTGAAATTCATCCATGGATATGATCAAACAAATAATTTGTACTTCATCCTTAAATTTTATGGGGCCATGTATCCTCTATATGATTTAGATTTATGGATATTGGATTCTCTAGGATCTGCATAACTCTTGGCTCACTTTTGTGTGAGGAAACCACCCCTACAACACATCTAACTCTTTCAAGAAATATATCCTTTGAATTCTTGGTATTATAGGCATATGCCCCAATTTTTTATGAGGAGGACCATGTGCCTTACCCCCTTCATTTAAATTTCATTGCCTATCATGCCCACATTTTGGACAGATCACTTTGACCACATACTCACCTTTGTAAAGAATAAAATCATTCAAACAAGTTTGATATGATATGTACTTGACTCCCAACCTTTTTATCAGTCTATTTACCTCTTCATAATCATCGAGAAGGAAAATATATTTTGGAACTACCTGATCTTTTAATAACCTATAATTAACAAGCAATATAAATGTAGACTACCATTAAACATGCATAAAATCCCTTTTCATTGTTGATTGTGTGACAAGATTCATTAAGATATATGGGACTTAATGGTTAGTTACCTCATATTGTTGATAAACACACATCTACCATACCATACATTTCTCTCAAGTTGTACAATAACATTGCTATCCCTAGTTTTTTATAACTTGACCCATGTCTAAAGAGAGGGGTGGTAGAAGTAGATTTTGAGCTTTCAAAGATGGTATCTATGATATGTGAATCGTCCCCTAGCTCATCTTGATGGAATGAATTTAACAATATTTCATCCAAGAAATGGGTATCTTGGAAAAGATCATCCATACCAACCTCTGTATCACTGGTTTCATCCCAACATGTGAAGAATCAATTTTATTTTAGATGTTATGAATTGGTGACTTAATATGTAGTGGGAATTAAATAGATGGTTGATTCAACCATTATTGGTATGATTCCCCTTCGAGCCATGCTCATTTAGTATCCTTCTCTCAAGTTAAGATTATAGTGGAGAGTGTTGCTCATCGTATGAATTTTGATTGCAAAAATATTGAACATTAAATTAATGATATTAGTAAACACAATACATTTAGTATGTTCACACATTAGACCAAACATTTATTGAAATCATGTAGTTTTTTTCAATACACATGCAACCAACCACTTTATAGAATAAATGTTGAATTAAGCAATAAATTTACATTAATTTCATTGAAAATCCAAAAATATAATTACTTAGTGATCTTTTTCTACACCCCAAGGAGAAATCTAAAAACAATATCAATGCAAGCCACCTTTGATGAGCGATAGATGGGATATGAAAGTTATATTTTATTAACAACTGGTCACTAGGAGACATACTATGTGTTGCATGCACAACAATAAATCTAGATGCCTTTCTTTTCATAAATAACTCTTTGTCATTAGAGTGTTCCTCAAACAAATATTTTGAATTGAATAATGAGCACCTACAATTATTTATGAATCCTATATTGTCTCCATGAGTGCATGGGAAACCATTGATATATATCAGGTTCTTCTTGTAAAATTTTCTAGAAGGATGTCTATTCATAAACATAATATACATGGAAATTATATGTTTGTATTTAACAATATTCAAGTAATTATACTAACTATAAAGATAACCACCAAAATGTCATAAGTGCTACTTATTTTTTGGAAGGAATGAACACATGTGAAGTTATAAACAAATCAATATTTACACTATCTATTTTGGACTCGGGAATCATCTAATTATTACCAAATTTAAAGGAGAATTCAGTCCCCACATTGGGCACATTTAGGGAATATGGAAAAGAACCATACAAAGAATGATTATAACAAGTTTGGTATTTACTTTCTAGATGGTTAGGAATAGAGAAGTTATCACTTCTCACTAACAATTAAATTGACCTTGACGTGCACTCAATCATTATTTATCTAAGCTAGTACACCATTTTGTATCTCATAGTAGATATGCTTCGAGTAGTATTGATATCATACTTTGGATCACTAAAATCTTTGTTAGTTTAAATGTGTTGTTTAATTTAAATGAAATATAGTTGTTTTGGCTTCAAATTGTTCAAAAAATAAGTATATGGAAGTGTTTCTATGTTTCCTTTCTATATTTTCTGCTATATCCTTAACCATAGTGGGAGGTATCATACCATCAAATTTATGTACTCAGTCATTAACATAATGGGACACTTTAACACTCCAAGCGTTCACCTTAAACCCTTTATAATTTCAACAACCACATATTACTAGGGTGTTGTGAATGAGATTTAGTTAATTGTGAATTACCATTGGCCCAGGATGGCTATTGGAAGATGACATGTTATAGTTGGTAGCGTAAAATGGCTCTCTATTGTCATCTACCATTTTCCTGTGATATCTTTCTTCAGATAAGATCTTGTGATATTTGTGTAGTAGTGAAATATTTTGTGAATTTGAACTCGATCTTGAATTAGGATCCTGTAAAATTCAATGTACAATTATTCAAATACACATGCAAAGGTAGTGTATATTCAATCAATAGTCAATATATAAATAAAATCTAGACTTACTATAAGGGGTAAGGGATCACTTGGAACGATAAGGAATGAGGAATATGAATAATTGACCATTTGGTATTATCTATTTCCCCCTTTCGTTTGAGATGAAACCACAATCAATACACATCTACATTCTTAAAATAAAGTTTGGGAAGCATGTCACATTCTATATTCAAACATATTTTTGAAGGTATTTTAAGTAACTAGTGTGTCTAGTTTACATATGCATATTGGTGTAGTTGCTTATAATAGATGCATTGGTGCAACTGATTTTAAAGAAAAAAAAAAAAATTGTATGCTAAAACCTCCACAAAGTACTATTTATGAATGTTTGAACTCCCATTTTCATTAAAAATTGGTACTCTAATGAAATTACTATAATATAACCCAGTAGTGTGCTTAAAACTAATAGAGATACAACATGCCATTTTTTATCTTTAAAATAGACAATGCATTTTTTATTAATATGCCCAAAAATGAAATGAAAAAAAGAGTAATGATTTTGTTTTTTGTAAAAGTGAGTTAAACAAAATATCAATCCATTCTTGTGCCAAAATTTATAGGGGAGACTTGTACAAGAGACATTTACCAAGTAAGAGACCCGAGTGGATAGATTTTCTAAGGGGTAGAATTTTAAGGGATCATGTGGGTCGGATACAAATTTATAGAGGAGAAATTTCAGGTATGTAACTTCATTCTCTCCATGTCAACAAATTTTCCCTCAATTGATTTACAAAGTTTCATAAATTTTTACTATGAAACTCAAAAAATTAAATTTGAAAAAACAAATTGATAGGGATAAGTTTTGTAATTCAAGGAAATAACAGGGCCCAATCCATTAGAAAATTATTAACATCAAAATAACCATTAAGGTGAACAAATAACGAAATCCCCCCAAAAAATATAATTCTAAAAAGTCAAATAAACTAAACCCCTGCTACTAGGGTTTGTAGCAACAGAAAACAAAAGGCATGCCAATAAACATGAAGAGGAAGAACAAATCAAGCTAATAAACAAAACAAAATAACCAAAGAACAATGTGCTTTGTAACGGATGAATAAATGAGGAATGGAAGCAAATTGAGAAATGATAGTAGTTCAAGTGATGTATGTTGATCAATACAATGGATGTTACAAGTTTTATATTTTCGAATGTTTGCTTGTAAAAATTAGACATTTTTTTTAATGTAGGCATATGGTCCCAATAGGTATTACAATAGGTTACGAATGTATGCATCTATCCCTTCGGTGGCCTAGGTGTACGTGAGTACCATAACTGTGAGGGTGCGTTTATCTTCCAAGAAACTATTTTTGGGAAGGTCTCAAGGAGGTATGGGGAATAATAGTATGTAAATAAGATAGATATTAGGCCAATAAACTTGTTAATGCTTCAAGGGTGGAAATTGATTCTATAACAATTAGTGTGCAAGAGTTTTGTGTATTTGTGCTTCATGGTATGTGATGCACCATACATACATAAACACATCGACACATATTAATGTATAATATGCACTAATGCATATGTTTTATACAATGCACTACCCAACCTGAAATTAGTTTTAGGATGAAATTATTTACTTTGTAAAACATATTTCATAATTTTCTAATTTCATTATGCATGTATTTTTTTAATAGAAGATCACGGAAAAAAACTTATAGCAATGAGCATGAGGGAAACAAATCCTAAGAAGAGAACAAGGAAAATTACTTGAAATTATAATAAAAGTAATATATTTGAATTATCTGTAGGATTAAATGACATGTGTTGATTAATGTCCATCATGCATAGAAAAAACTTTAAATTACCTAATAATATTGTTCACAATTTGAGTGGGAAAAGATCATATAAAATATTTACGAAAATATTGCAAATAGGTGAATTAGGTGTATCAAAATGTGATCAGCATGAATTTTTCTTTGACTTTTTACTAATATGTACTTTTAAACTATAATTATTAATAAGATTCAAATATTCAATTTTTCATATGTTGAATGTTGTGTAGGGAACAACAATAAGTGAATACAAGGCCCCTCTAAGAAGAAAAAGGATACAAAGGATGTAAATTATGATGAATTGGTCCTTAGTTTATCTAAAGTGGTGTTGGAAGTTAAAGACAAAGGGAAAATACTTTATAAAACTATAAGGGATATAGTGGAAAGAACATATAGACATTATTTTCGCTTACAATACAAAAATTAGTCCATTGAATTCAAGAATTAGGCTATAGTTATACTACAACAAGAATTTTTAAAGAAATGGGCGATGCTACTTGTAATATTTAGGATAAGACAATAACTAAAAAGAATCATTTAAAAAATGTTGCTAAATATGTTCTTCTATTACATATATACTAGTCCAAAAAATTACCAAATTAATAATTTTTCTATATTTACTTCATAGAAATATTTAAGGAAGATTAAGAAAATAAACAAAAGGAATGAAATGATATTTTAAACATATCGGCAGGGATGTCCAAAAAAGTGCACAAGGAGATAATTGAATCGAAGGAAAAACTATCCCAACAATTCTCACATATTTGGTTGCCTCCCTTGGCCATCAGAGCACTCAATACAAAATCATTTATTTAATTAAGCAACTGTTATGCTAAATTTGAAACTCTAATAGTGATATAAACATAATTCATATGCATATACAAATAGTAGTATAAATAACATGCATATGTCAAATTCCTTCTTTGTCTATTATAAAAAAAAATGTAAACATGAGCATTCTATGTAGAGTTGATTATGAATACTTATATATTTCCAAGTGTAGTTCACCAAACTAGTTGTTGAAGAATGATTCACTACCCAACCATAGGAATTCACTATCGATTCCACCCCAAATCCAAACCATGATACCACTGAGGTGAATGAAGCTCTTGTAGGGATCTAATGTCACTCAACCCAACTCGTCTCTATCATAAAATAACCCATATTGTCACCACTCGACACTCCAGATCCTCATTAAACCATCAATTAACCATATGCAATCTCTTCTCTTTCACAAACAAGGAAGAATTTTCCTTTATTTACTTCATAGTGCCTGAGGGATATTCTTCCCTTCCAATGCAAGCAAATTAGTCCATGAATATCACTAATGAGATTGTTCATTTGTGGTGTTTGGTTCAACTATTGTCGATGTCCCAACATGGTTTTATCCTCTAAACCATCACATTTCCTCTTGAATTATTAATAAGAAGTCCCCCATTTCCATGAGATCTTACAAGCCACAACTCCATGGAGTTCTCCCACCAATTGCAAGTATAAAGTCCATGGTTTCACACAAGATCCTCCATGCAAAAGGATAGGAAGAGTATTTGAATTATATAAGGGAGAATAGAGAAGTGGGGAATAGAAAAGTGATAATGAAAGTTAATAAGGGACATTTTCTTTTCATGAGCCCTCCCTTCTTCCCAAGGATGTGACATATTGTACTTGGACACACATAAGTCAAAAATAATAATTTGAGAGATTAGTAAGGAAGCATGGGAAAGAAATCCAATACCTCCCAAGGAAAAGTGTCTACTCAAATAATCCATGCACCTCTTTTCCTCTTCCCCTCTTGTGGTATCATGGGCCCCTGCTCACTTCCTCAAGAAACCATTTTGGTGGATATTGCATTATTATGTATTTTTTTTTATTCATGTTGTTATCTACATAAGAACACCTTGGAAAACATAAAAAATGCACCATAATCCTAACTCTCCATAGGGACTCATAGACTTAGTCTAGTCGGGCCTTGGCCTTGAGCTCAACACTTGGACTATTTACAATGCATTTGCATTATATACACACAATGCCATTTAATTCATCTTAGATGGATTGATTCTTATCACATATCTTCATAATTCAAATAATACGTGATTAATGTATTATAATTCAAGGGTTGAAATCAAGATATTACAATAATAACATGCATTACGCATATGTAATTATTGATTTTTTTTATGTGTAATCAAAGATTTTTGTCAAATGAAGCAATAATTTTCAATTGTTTTGTTGTTGTAGAAGAAAATGAAATGGAACTCATTCAACACATAATATGTGACAACAAGGTAGACAAGGGTTGGTTGCAAATTTGGTGAGGAGTAATTGCCTTTCCCCTGGTATTTCATATTTGTTGTGATTTTTATATTTCAATTAATTTATAATTATCCATGGATTTTTTCTCCCACATGCTAACGTACAAAGAAGAGCCATTTGAACATTTGTTTGACATTGATTTATGCATGGGTTGTGAGTATATGTTGGAGTATAAAGAGTTACTTGAACAATTTGTGAATGGCTATGTTGTTTTACACACCTTATTTTATAAATAATGGAATAACAATAAAATTTTAATTATATATTTACTTTGTCACAACATTTAAAGCTCGTAGGAAACTATGTATGGAGTGAAACTGCCATAAAATATGTTGAGAGACGATGTGAAGTACATATTCAAAAGAATGTATATTGCTTATTAATCACTTCCTTGTATGGTAAGATTTTCAATTTACATCATCAAGTATATTATATTATATTATATTATGCATGTAGATATACTCATTATACTTTATTTATATGGTCATAGATGAAAGATGAAGAGGAAGAAAAAATCAAGCTAATAAACAAAACAAAATAACCAAAGCACAATGTGCCTTGTAAGGGATGAAGAAATGAGGCATGCAAGCAACTTGGGCAATGATAGTAGTTCAAGTGATGTATGATGATCAATAAAATTGATGTTACAAGTTTTATATTTTGGAATGTTTGCTTGTAAAAAATAGACATTTTTTTTAATGTGGGCATATGGTCTCAATCGGTATTACAATAGGTTACCAATGTATTAGTGATTTTGGGGAAAATCCCCTACAGTACGGGGCTATACTACAACATACCAATGATTGTACATAAGAAAATTCCAAAATGAACATGCAACAAAGATATAATAACCGATTTCAAAAGAAATAAATAACTATTAGGTGAAAGGGAAAGATTGATTCACCTAGAGTCCCATGGTTGACGTCGTTCCCATATTCTGTAGTTTCTTTTCTCCTTTCCAACAACTCCTCTACAACCTGCAAGAACCTTGACGATAAAAGACTATACAAAGAGGTAGTTAAACTAATAACTACTTGTTCGTCTAATGAAATATAACAATAGATCTTAGAAACTAGTATTCTATGAAATTTATGTAAAGAGATTGCAAACAAGACATTACAAATACAACTTATTTTGAAGGAAAGATTTTCTATATTTTTTTGGCAGTTAAGGTGGTTACAACTTTATACTTGTCTTGCACGACACTTCCCTATTGAGAGATATCTTGTTAGGTAGCTAGAGAGGTAGTGGGGGGGGCTAAAGGGACCATAGTGATAATAGTGGAGGCCATTCAATGTAAGATGGAATAGGTCCACTATATTATTAAATAAGGTCCACCATGGTAGTTGGATATAATAAATGGGTAGTTAGATATAATAAATGTAAGAGGACTTCTTATAAGGTT
>CBVK0101823652.1:0-11445 GCA_900067695.1 Picea abies | reverse complement strand
GCCAAAACCCTAAATCCACATAGCCCGCATTTTAAGGGCTTCTCCAGCCTGTTCTTCCTTCTTTTCTGCGAGGTACTCCAAAGCACCCATTAATATCTTCTTCTGCTTGCTGAGTTGTCCACGATCTATTTTCTTTGATGCTTTATCTTCCTTGATCTTCTCTTTCAACGATTTTCTTTTCTTTACTTCATTCCTTCTTTTCCGCTTCTTTACCCACTTTGACCCTTCCTCGATTTATGTGCCTTCCACGCACTTCGTACTTTGTCTTTCTTCTTCCTTAATCTTCAATTTCTTCCTTGATACGTAACCAAGGGCCAACAACCCCCCAACACTCACATGTGACTCGTCCCGAGTCACTGCAAGATTGAACCTTCTGTATTACTTCAACTGTAGACTATGTGGAGCATCCTGTGCTTTCTATGTTGTCTCTCCCTATCGTGTGCAAACTATTTTTTCTGTGTCTTGTACCCAATTTCAACTGCACTTGGTACCTAGACCCTTATTCCTTTCTTTTTATTGAGAGCTGCGAGGCAGCTTGTTGTCACAATACAGCTTCAACCGGTTCCCATTTACTAAACCATCCTTCCATTCTCCATTAAGAGTCTTCAACTACACATCTCCTCCCCATGTAACATAGGCAACTTCAAACGGTACGAGTCAATGTGTCCTAAACTTTCTTGGATGCCTCATGAACTCGCTATCATATAAAAGTACCAAATCTCCTTTCTTAAATGATTTCTTCTTGATATGTCTGTCATGGTAAGCCTTTTCATGTTCTTTTTGTACCTGCTGATGAAATCCTGCAATAAACATGTCTTCCTCTAATTCTATCAACTGCGCGAGCCTGTCTTGAATAACGCTAGTGTCATCCATACATGTAAATGCTACAATTCTTAAGCTAGGCACCAAATATTCCATAGGTACTATTGCTTCCTGGACATAAACTAACTTAAAGGGAGTCTGCGTTGTTAACTTTTTGCAAGTGGTTCGATAAGCCCATAGCACTGCTGGAATTATTAAATCCCAATCATCCCTGTTAACACTGCAAACCTTGATTAGTGTTGTCTCCAAAATCTTATTGAAAGCTTCGACCGTACCATTCGCATGTGGGTGGCATGGTGTGCTCTTCTGATGGTGAACTTTGAACTCCTACGTCAAGGCTTCAATAGTTTTGTTAATGAAGTGTGTACCTTGATCACTCATAAGAATCTTCAGGCACCCAAATCTGATTATGATATCATCAAAGATGAATCGCGAAATAGTAGTTGCACTATAGTCCTTAACTGCTCTTGCTTCTGCCCATCTGCTCAAATACTCTATAGCAGTGATGATGTATCGAGCTCCTGTGCGCCTTCCTGGTGGGTTGATAGGTCCCACAAAGTCAATAAACCATTTTTCAAATGCCTGTAAAGTTAACTGAGGGGCTAAAGGGATTTCATCCCTTCTAGATGGATTCCTATCCTTTGGCATACATCACAGGCTCTACAGTATTCTTTAGCATCCTTATGTAAATTGGGCCACCAGAGACCAGCTTTGAGAACCTTCCGCGTTGTTGCTTTCCTTGCATAATGTCCTCCTGCGATGCCTTCATGTGATTCTTCAAGAATCAATGGTCTTTCTGCCTCCATAACACATCTCCTCAAGATCTCATCTGGTCCCATCTTATATCACTGTCCAGCTATAAGTTGAAAATATGTAGCGCTGACTACCAATTGTTTCTTCTGAATGACTGTATACTCGCGATGTGCCATTCATGTGGAAAGGAACTGGAGTATCTCGATGAAGTGATCATCAAATTTCCTGATGGCCAACAATTGTGCATATGGTAGTGTATCATTCAAACTGGTAGGTTCCTCTCCATGTTCTAACCTAAATAAGTGGTCAGGTCCCTTATTCATTCTCCCTAGCTTGACCACAATTTCAAAGTCATATTATTGAAATAATAATAGCCATCTTCATATTCTTCCCCCCAACATTGGCTTGTTGACTAAGTACTTCAATGCAGAATGGTCAATAAACATCTTAAAATGTCCTCCCAACAAATAATGTCTAAACTCCTGCAACACGTATACCATGGCTAAGCATTCTCTTTCAGTGGTAGTATAATTTATTTCAGATGTAGAAAGATTCCTGCTAGCAAATGCTATAGGGTGGTCAATATATCCTGCACCTGGCTGTGCTAAAACTGCTCCTAATGCAATGGATGAAGCATCGACATGAACATTGAATTCCTTACTTCAATATGGAAAAGCCAAAATAGGCGCAGTGACCATTTTATGCTTTAGTGTGTCGAAGCTCTGTTGGCATTCCTCTGTCCATTGAAACTTACTATCCTTATTTAATATCTTTTCCATAGGTGTTATTAGCTGTGCGTAGCCCTTAATAAACTTTCTGTAGTATCCAGTGTGTCCCAATGCAGTGCGCCGCTATCTAACTGAAGTAGGAGGAAGTAGATCAACAATGATAGCGATCTTGGAAGGATCTACCAAAAACTCCTGCTTACATACAATGTGTCCTAACAACACTCTAAAAGGTGAAAAGAAAATACATTTATTCAAATTCAGGGAAATCTGACATTATCTGCACTTATCTGGCATTAATCTCAAACACTCAATATGATCTTTCAGTAGGCTAAAAATGGTCCAATCATCAAAGTATGCTTCCAAAAACTTGTGTAAAAACTCCTTAAATGCTTGGACCACCACCCTAGAAAAGATGGTTGGTGCATTCCTCAAACCAAAAGACATCATAGTGTACTGAAAAGAACCCCATTCTGCTGCAAATGTGGTCTTATGTCTGTTCTCTTTAGCAATTCTAATCTAGTGATAGCCCGAAAATCCATTTGTAAATGAATAGACTTCTTGTCCTCCTACATTATATAGGAAGTCATCAGTAAAAGGTGTAGGAAATGGATCATGTAAACATGCATCATTCAATTTCCTTAGATCTACACAGATTCTGATTTCTCCTGACTTCTTATCTTGGACCACCATAGGGCTGATCCATTCAGATTCTTCAACAGGTTCTTCGATTCCTTCTTCCAACATTCTATCCAATTCAATCTTAACTTTCTGCTTATACTTGGGATTTAGTCTGTAAGGTCTCTTCTTGACAGACCTTGCATTTGGTTTCAAAAGGATCTTCATTTCTCCCATGGGCCATTTAATGCCCTTCATGTATGTGAACTTGGTTGGAAACAAGTCTTGATATTCATGCAATAGTTCTGTAATCTTTCTAATAGTAGCATCATCCCAATAGTCTCCAACATTTTCCAACTTAGGTGCTTGCCCTGTTCCAATATTAACGTTCTTAATTTTAATAGGCTACCCAATAAAAGGTAATTCAATCCTTGGCCCTTCTATGTCTCTTTGTCCTTGAGTTTATGCAATATTTACATCCCTAGGGTCATCATCCTCATCAACATTAATATTATAACAACCCTGTAACCGTTGAAGAGGTGCAATCCATTCATCTTCTTATTGGTTAAGAGGAGGGTTAGGTGCCTCCTCAAAAACCTTCTATCTTACAATTTGTAAATCTTGATCTATTGTGGGGTATTGACTTTCAAATAAGAACATAGCTATAAATTTCTGGGTCATACCATACCAATCTGTAGTGACGAAGCACAGTTCTGCTTGAAGATACCAGTTGATAGGCGTAGTATCTAAGGTGTTAATGAACTTATGTACCCACTGCTCTTTAGAAATGTTGCTCCAGGCTTCCTCACAACTTCGCACATGGTTCTTAGGACAACTGTGACCTGTGTATCGAACTTAGCAACCTTCATCTTGGTCTGAAAAATGTACCATCATCAAGGTGCGACATTGTACCCACTCCGTGATGTTCTTCTTGTGTGTTTCCGACCATTTTGCCAGTGTTGCTTTGAAGGCTTCATCTAGTGCCAACAACCTCTATTGTGCTGGTACAATTCCTTCAAATTAAAATAAAAACGTTTCTAAATTATTCAAGCCATCAAATGTAGGAAGATTACTTACTTATGTGCCAATCCAACGATCTGCTCTGGTCAATCTGGCACACCTTTGCGTAGAGACTTCATACATTTTGTTCTGCCAATTTTCCAATGCTTCTTCTGAATCTGATGAGCATGCACTTTCACTTTGCCAACTGAGATTTCCATCTACTGTAAGATTAATGTAATCTTGATGTCTTGTTGTCAGTTTATAGATGTTCTCTAGCTCATAGGCACGAACTTATTCTCTTATAGGTTCTATGTATCTACAAGCTTCATCAGGATCAAGAGGTGTAATGAACCGAAGGCCATCACCTTCAAATGTCATTCTTCTCTTTTTTAGGTCAACAACAATCGAATTTTTGAAAGCCCAATCAATTCCTAGCAATGCAGGGTAGGGGCAATTATCATCAACAATCTCAATCACTTTGAAGTCTGCAAATGTCCTCACTCCATCGATGTCCACAAGGACATGCTCTAGTCTTCCAAAGGGGATCACTACCTGTTGATTAGCCATCTTGAGCTTGATAGGAGAGTAAATCAACTTAGGTTTTCCCATCAATGCCCAATTTTGCTTCGTCATAACATTTACTTCTGATCCCAGGTCGAGGACCACACAGTCTATGTCGTAGTCTCCAATTTGAGTACTAAGGTGTAATTCCTTGCTTGTCCTCCTATTTCTATATACTTGATTCACAACTCTACTCAACAGATGATCTATTTTCCCAATTTCATACTGTCTTATCAGGTGTTGTATTTCTTGCAGATATATTTCATCTTTAATCAAATTGATGCAAGTATACAAGAAGTCCATAAACTTGCTTACCTCTTTTCCTTATCTAGCTAGGGCAGACTAATCAAATGATAGAGGCATTTCACATTCCCTTACTTCTGGTTGTGCCCTAGATGAAGAAGCATGTTCTCCTACAAATTCTCTTCTTATGTCTTCAAAAACATGCTTTTCTTTCCTTGGATCAAACAATGGTGTCTTCTCTAAAGATCTTCTGATCCCTGATCCATCTGTGGTATTTCCTGAAGTCACCCTGTCTTCTCTTGTGACAACACCTCCTCTAGTAATCACAACAACTTTGGGATCCTCACCACAAGGTTCTTCTGATATTAGTTGGACTCTTTGGTTTCTACCTCGTCTTTCCTGAAGTTTTGCTAACAATACTGGACAATATTCAATGACATGGTCAAATGAATTATAGTAGCTACAAGTAGTACAAGGGTTTTGAAAATCCCTTGCCAAATGACCTGGCTGGGTGCAGTTATTGAAAATGATCTGACCTTGACCTCGACCCATTCCTCCTCCTCATCCTCTTCCTCTGAATCCACCGCAAGGGTTGAATTTTTCTCTACCTGGGGAATTGAACTGCACAGTATTTCCTTCTGACTATAATTCTTCTTGAATTCTATATGTATCCTTTGACCTTTCATGCATGAGATCATAAGCCCTACAATCCTTCTCATCATGCCCCACAGATTTACAAAATGTGCAATAAAGGTTGGTGGGTGTCTGGACATATTTCTGCATATAATAACATTCACCATGGCGATGTCTATTTCTACATACCTCACACCATGGTAAAGTAGCTTGCTTCAAAGGGTTAGGCACTCCAGAGGCCAAGTATTCATTAAATAAAGGACAATGCTCTTTGTCATGGCCCTCTGCTTTACCTCTGATACACCATATATCTTATCTTTTATCTTTTTCTTTGTCGTTTTTTATATCTTCAACATGTAAAGATAAACTAGTCAATTGATTCAAAATCTGGCTCACACCTGGACTGGATTCTCTTACAGGGGCTGCTTCTAGTTTCATGGCAATATCCAGATCTTCAGCCTGCGAAGCGACCTTCTATTGCATCAGAGGAACTCTTATGTGTGGCAGGAGGGCAACGATGAACCATTCCTTATGTTGTTCATCTGTGATATGAAAACTTAAATGGCCTCTCAAGGTCTTAAATCTCTGATCAAACTCCCAAATAGGTTCAATCACCTTCTGTTTGATTTCCTTCAACTCTGTAATGCACTGTGACTCTGACTTAGGCTTATTGAACTCTGCACTCAACACAAGTCTTAATGTCACTCAGTGTTTTAGGCTGTACAGATCCTGTAACAAACTTCATGTACCAGCTCAGGGCGCGGTCCCTCAAGATACTACTAAACTGAGTTCTCTTAACAGTTTTGTCGGTGACTTGCTTAATGCTCCATACAGCTTCGCATAAGAACCAACGCTGGTCGAGATCCTTAGATCCATCTCCTCTAAAAATGGGTAGCCTCATTTCATTTGCCATGGACTTTCCTAGGTTTCTTGACTGAGTATGTGCTAAAATGCTTGTAACAATACTTTGAGTGCTCTGATTACTCTGGTTACTCTGGCTACTTAATGTTGCTGAAACAACAGGAGGAGTCATAATACTTACTTTGACAGTAGGCGCAGTCCTTGAAGTTTCTAGTTCTCCTCGACGAAGTTCTTTAGTCTCTACTTCCTCTGCTCTTGCGGACTCTGAATACTCTTTGTCTATTAGATCTGCTTCTTCTCCACTGTATAATCCATCGTCTCTATAACTTTGCTTAAACAGGTTCTCAAGAGGAACCTCTCTGAATGATCTCCCACTGCGTGTGTGTCCAGTCTCTGCGTCACTGTCGTTGTCCGAATTCCTGAACATTAGCTTTAAAAATCCCATTGATTATTGTATCTTTAGGATATTCTTCTCATGCAATAACATCTTAATATTTAACTTCAAGAAGTGTAGAAACTTCCCTCTAGGTCCCTTGAAGAAATACTTCTCTTCTTGGCCATATGATTCCACTATGTCAATAGCAAACTTAGTAATGTACCCTCCAATAGTTCTATCAAACCAGAGATCTACTGCTCTAGACACAACACTATAAACTCTCTTGACTTTCTTGATCACGCCGATGTCCAAACCACAGGTGGTCTAGATTTCAAACTGAGTGTTTTCTAGTCTGGTTAACCACTCGTATAAATCCTTATGAACTCCCGTAAAGAAAATTTCTTGCACATCCATAAAGATGTACCTCCCCAACCAGTCTTCTATACTAATGCTAGGGTTCTTGTTCTGAGCTACGATGAAGTCACTTTCTTGTTCTTCTATCCAGTTATGAATTTTTGCCTTCGATGGAAACCACCTTGAAATTCCCTCAAGAAGATCTTGGTCTCAAAAACTGAACCATTTGTTGGCACAAAGGCAGACTCAGGGTTCAACTCAAACAACGCACCAACAAACCCTAACTACTGGCTCTTTCAGCAACACCTGCGAAGTAGATGAAGTCTCACCCGAAGTAGCAATAGGGGGTTGCAGGACACATGTGTCTACAACCAGAGGAAATGCAAAATGTTTCCAGAACAACAACACAATGTAACCTAGAGAGTCTTTAACAATATTATACTTGGCTTCACGAATTTATATTATATCTTCTATCTTTAATATGGAAACAACAATGCAATAACAATATAACAGATAGCAAATAACACAACATCAACCACAAAGAACAACAAGATTTACGTGGTTCACCCTCTCCCTAGGGATACGTCCACAGAACTATGTTTCTTGATATAGTAGATGAAAAAATATAGTTCTATTTGTGCACTTAGCTGTAGATTTTTCTATTTCTTCCTCTCCATCTCCCCTTCCCCGCGCACCCAACTGTAGAGTTGATCTTCGCACCCAACTGAAGATCCATAATACATAATGCTCTTACAAACACTTCTCTCTCTCAACGACGACGACAAAAACAATAAGCAACAACAACCAATGACCAACCAACCACACTCTCAACTTTTCTAGACCTTCATTTATACATTTCATGACTCTCAGACAACCTTAGACTAAAGCCTAGGTGTCAAAACCCTAGATGCCAAAACCCTAGGTTCCAAAACCCTAGATCCACATAGCCCGCATTTTAAGGGTTTCACCAGCCTGTTCTTCCTTCTTTTCCGCGAGGTGATCCAAAGCACCCATAAGTATCTTCTTCTGCTTGTTGAGTTGTCCACAATCTATCTTCTTTGATGCTTTATCTTCCTTGATCTTCTCTTTCAATGGCTTGATTTTATTTACCTCATTCCTTCTTTTCTGCTTCTTTACCCACTTTGACCCTTCCTCGGTTTATGTTCCTTCCGTGCACTTCGTACTTTGTCTTTATTCTTTTTTAATCTTTGCTTTCTTCCTTAATACGTAACGAAGGGCCAACAATGTTCATAGTTGTGCCAACAAAGTCAATGACTCTATCTTAACCTTGTAACAAGAAGTATTGACATGTAACTCTCAACTAATTTATCAACGTTATAATTATCCAAAATCTCTATTGTTTGTATTCTCGTCTTCTTGGTGAGTATAAAATTTATTAATGCCATAAAGAGAGAAAGAGGTGTTAGAATGACATAATCCTCTTAGTAAGTCATTTACCCTTTTGATGGAAACATAATCTTAAAGTTCGATTGGAAGCTTTAAGCTTGGGATTTTATATTATATACTCTTCTCGTTGATGGGAAGATTGGATTATATTTGTCTTTGGTTTCTTAATCGTATAATCCATGGTCATTGGGTTTACCATATTGTCGCATTCTACTAGAATGCACACTTATCATTCTTAGAATAAAAAATCATCTAGATAGGGTTCATATTAAACCTACGTTTGTTTAGATATTTTTATTTTGGTAAGGAAGCACACATTTGTTTCTATTGTTATACAACTTTTAAGTATGGAATTATTAGAATTTTTATTTTTTCCAATATGGTTCCAAGTATTAGGAAAGTTCATAGTGTTTTTTCCCATTAATAGTTTCATTTTCTATGGGATATTCTGATATGAAATAATTATGGGATAAGCTTATCTAGTGGTATCTTAGAGTAGCTTTTATGATTATAAGATATCTTCTCCTCCTCCTTCCTTTTCCCTATTCCAAGGAATAACTCTATTATCTAACATCAAACACAATCTCATAATCTACATTTTACAATATCATAGGTCCAATGAGAATCACTAAAACTAGTATAATGCAAATAATATAAACTTTCATTAAAACAAATACCATAACTAGGTAACCCCATTTAATATCGAACTATTCATTTGATTACTTGCCATTGTTAAAGGTCTACAATATCATACGTTTCAATCCCTTTTACATATTGAACAATGATGTTAATCTTTGCTATGTTGAGAGTTGTTGCATTAAAATTCCATTAAAACCATGCTTACAACTAAGGTAATGTTTGATGGAATACAAACTCTTTATATATATACATATTCTCTACAATTACACATGTGGGATCCCTACTAGGTTGACCACTATTACATTTGAAGTTAACTACATTACATATGATTCAAATCCATATATAACCCCAAGGGTCATAACACGAAATATATGCAAACATGTTGTGAAGTGATATATGTACATTAAATGCACATACTTTTTCATTCCTCCAAGTGTGCCGCATTTCTCTCTTGCAACAACGCTTGATTTATTATCGAAATTTGTGGTATCGTTGACTTCATTACCAGATAACAACACTCTTGGAGATGAGTACATCCCCATCATTGTTGGTAACGGGGTGATTGGAAAAACCATAATATCATAAATTAATGCAATGCTATTAATAATTGGATTTCTATGAAATGAAAGAAAAGTGTAATTAGTTGGAAAAGACCAAGGGCACAACAATGATGAAGCATTTGGGGGATATTTCAACTTGTGGAGTGAAAATTTTAAGGATTATGAAAAGGGATAATGTGGGCACTATGTATCCATGTGAAAACACATAAGGTGATTTATCAAGAGATGTGTTATCCCTCGGGATGTTCTATGCTACTATTGGACCGATGTCGAGGCATCCCAAGGGATAAAACTTAGGATGAGTCTTAAATCCATATATGCAATGAAGAAATATTATGTAAAAATTATTGGATCTCTCTCTCTCTCTCTCAGCCCTCAAACAATATCAACCTAGATGATAGAAACACTGAACCTCAAGAGGCATATGTCCATGATTGTTTCAGACAATTAAGATTTTAGGGTGAGTGAGTTGGTGGATTAGAAAGAAAAAAAACGATAAACATACAAGACACCACTACGAATGAATCTTGTAGTTTATAGAAAAAGAATAACGTGATGAGGAATTAAGAATTCAACAGTTCTAGAAAATGTATACATATCCATGAAAACATGCTTCAAAATAGTTATACATCTTCCTACATTCAAATACATGGAGTTGCCCTCTATACATCATTTAAATGCATAAATAAATGACAAAAAATTGTCATTTGTTAATAGGAAATCATTTCTATGCCATGACTAGACATCATACAATCACACTGAATATGGTGTATAATCTATTACTTGAGTTTTTATTAATCATATCTGATACAAGAATCCAAAATGGAAGATGTGGTTTTATAAGAGGACATACATAAAAATAAGAAGAGTTACAGACTGAAATATAATGCATAGGATGAATCTCTTAAGGCATGTTGTCTTCACCATCTATTTGTTCTTGAGGTCTTTTGATCAAACATCGTTCAATATAAGACACTCTTTAATTCCCCAAAGTGTTGACCCTAAAAGTGAGTTCTTTATCCATTTTTATAAGTACCTTTTTGTATTAGGAAACCATTCATTCAATCCAATATTTCTTCTTGATACTGCTTCTAGTTTGTTGAGTAATTTTTACTAGGTAAAAATTGTTTTTACCACTAGAGTAAAAACCTTCTATTGTGTCGTGATGAGTGCATCATTTTCCAATTGAGCTTTTATCTCAATTCTTCCAATTGGCTCAATTGAGACTAACTATTGCACTGGGCATGTTCAATCTTTGAACAATTGGAGTCCTCGACTGCCTGGAAGAATGACTAGCCTTTTCATCTTAGCCACCGCCACTCAATGACGCATAGCACAATTGACCAACCCATTGAATCATCTTCCTCAAGATTCTATGTGACATTGGTCATATTGTGCAATTACACCTTAATATGGACTACAAGATATCTTAGTTCTCTTATGTATGAGTTAGTGTGAGCAGAGAGGGGCCTTCCCCTCCTTTGCAAAGACAATCTGGAAAATCCTCACACATCTATAACCAAGATGGAGGATTGGTCTCTCATGAGGGGAGAGATTATGTAGGTGGTTCATATTATATTATACCCGACATCTGAGTAACTCACCTATAGAGGTTGAAATACTCGCAGATTGGTTACTTCTATTCCCAAGGATTTATTTTATAAGGCCTTGACATGTATTTGGGGAGGTTGTTAGTGGGGGAAATGATTTGTCGACAATACTTGAAATTTGAAGCCTACTTAGGTGTGTGTGCACATGGTGTTAAGAACCAAATATCAATATAGCATAGAAAATCCTCAAAAAAAGTACTCAATGCCTTGAAAAAGAGATAATTTCAGATAATAAGCCTCTTCGAGGGGGCAACCTCCTTTTACCCCACTTAAATGTTCAA
>CBVK0101823650.1:0-19427 GCA_900067695.1 Picea abies | reverse complement strand
TTATTGCATTCGACAAAAATATGATGTTTTTTTATACTTTTAAGAAATGGAAAGATTTGGTTGAGAATGAGATAGGAAAAAGGTTGAAGTGTCTCATATCAGACAATGGAGGTGAATATTGCAGCAAGGAGTTTGATTATTATTGTTCATACCATGAGATTCGTAGAGAGAAAACAGTTCCAATAACACCACAAGAAAATTGTGTGTCAGAAAGGATGAATAAGACAATCATGGAGCATGCAAGGAGTATGATATTGCATGTTGGGTTGCCCTTATAGTTTTGGGCCGATGATGTAGATATATTTTTTTTACTTAATAAATAGAGGATCTTCAAACTTTTTGGATGGTGGAATTCCAGAGGAGGAATGGACAGGTAAAAAGGTAAACTATTATTTTATGAAGACTTTCGGTTGTGAAACATTTGTCCATATTGATAAAGAAAATAGAACAAAGCTTGATGCAAAATCCGAGAAGTGTGTCTTTATTGGATACAATGTTATTGATTTTGGTTATATCTTATGGGATTATAAAAATCACAAAATCATTAGGAGTAGAGATGTCATATTCAATGAGAAGGTCATGTACAAGATCAATTGCATGGAAAGAAACAGGAAAAACAAAAACCAGAATATACAGTGCTTGATGAGATCACTGAAAAATAAATTCCAAAGGTACCAGAAAATCAAAATGTACAACAACAAGAGCAGTAGGTACCTCAAACTCCTACAAGTGTTATTAGAAGATCTACCAAGTTAAGTAGACCCCCTGAACGATACCCTCCTTCATTGTATTATTTATTGTTGACTGATTCTGGGGAACCACAATTTTATAAAGAGGCAATGTAGGTAGACACTAAAAAGAAGTGTGAGAAAGGCATGAAAGAGGAAATGTATTCCTTGGTAAATAACCAAATTTGAGACTTGGTTCAGTTGCCTGCAGGAAAAAGAGAATTGCAGAATAAATGGGTTTACAAGTTGAAGGAAGAAGATGGAGGAAAAAAGCGGTACAAGGCTAGACTTGTTGTAAAGGGGTTTTCACAAAAGAAAGGTATAGATTGTGATGAAATATTTTCTCCTGTGATTAAGATGACTAAAATTAGGAATATTTTAAGTCTTGTGGTAGTAGAATATTTGCATCTTAAACAATTAGATGTAAAACAACTTTTCTCCATGGGGATTTGGAGGAAGATATTTATATGCAACAACCACAAGGGTATGGGGTCAAAGGGAAGACAAATTTGGTATGGAGGTTGAAGAAGAGATTATATGGCCTAAAGCAAGCCCCAAGGTAGTGGTATTTGAATTTTGATAGGTTATGATAGAACAAGGTTATAGTAGATGTCATTCTAATCACTGTGTTTATTTTAAAAGGTTAGAAAATGGAAGCTATATTATTTTGCTATTGTATGTAGATGACATGTTTGTTGCATGGTATAATATGAAAGATATAAATGTTCTCAAGAATAAAATATCTAATTCATTTGTGATAAAGGATTTGGGTGTTGCAAAGAAAATCTTTGGTATGAGAATAACAAGAGACAGGAAAAATCGCAAATTGACATTGTCTCAGGGTGAGTACATAGAGAAGGTATTGGAGAGGTTTAGAATGAATAATGGAAAATCATTTAGTACACCTTTGGACAACCATTTCAAATTAACTACGGAAATGTCTCCCAAGACATAGGAGGATATAGAATACATATATAGGGTCCCTTATTCATCAACAATTGGAATTTTGACGTATGCATTGGTTTGCACAAGACCAGATATTGCACATGCAGTGGGAGTTGTGAGCAGGTATATGAACAATCCAGGTAAAGAAAATTGGGAGGCAGTGAATTGGATTCTCAGGTATTTGACAGGCACTTCTACTCATGCATTGTGTTTTGGAGGTTCAAACACTGTTCTACATGGACATGTTGATTCAGATATGCCATGTGATAAAGATAGTAGGAGGAGCACCACAGGGTATGTTTTTACTGTAGGTGGAATAACAGTAAGTTGGATTTCAAAAATAAAAAAGGTTGTTGCACTTTCAACAACATAAGTAGAGTATGTTGCTGCTACAGAGGCTAGTAAATAAATGATTTGGTTACAGAGGTTTATGGAGGAATTGGGAAAGAAACAAGATAATAGCAGGTTGTACTATGACAGTGAGAGTGCCATTCATCTTGCAAATAAATCAGCCTTCCATTCAAATACTAAGCATATACAACTCATGTACCATTTCATATGATCTATCTTGAAAGATGGACATTTGAAGTGGAAAAGATACATACTAGTCAGAATACTGTAGACATGTTAACAAAGGGAGTAACCAGGGAGAAACTAAGTTTGTGCTCAGTTTCAGTTGGTCGTCAAGAATGAAGTTGAAGATGAGAAATTTTCTGGGTCCAAGGTGGAGTATATTCCAATAGGTACAACAATAGTGGAGTTTTTGTGATCAGTCTCCAAGTGGGATACTATTGGTTGTGGAGCCTGATTATCTTCTTGATTCAGAGGATTGTTTCAGTCGGGGGTGTGGGGGGGCTTGCATCCCCATAACTATCGCCAAAGGGTCTAGGGGGGGAAACGACAATTTTTGTAGCTCCTCCTAGGGGGGGATTCAGGAGAAACGTCCCTGAAGCGAAATATTGGGAAAAATTGCCTTGTAAAATATTGTAATTTTGTAGTCGATTTGGATCGTTCATTATAAGTTCGCAAATATGATGGTAGAAGTTATGTTTAGGGTTTTTTTCCCTAAAAGGAAACCATATCTTATTAGGGAATAATATTGCGGCTATGTATTATCATGAATGTTGCATTATGAGAGAGGAGACTGCGAGAGAAAGAAGAGGAAGTTACAATAGTTGAGTTGTAGGTTGTATTCCTTCATTTTGTTGGATAATAAAAATGAAGGACCTGACAGTTTCTCTGGTGGACGTAGCCCACACTAGGTGAACCACATATATATGTGTATCTATTGTATTGTGCATCTTATTTATTTTATTTCCGCATTTCTTTTATTTTATTGCTCCACAATCCTATTTTTATAACATCCATAATAGAAAAAACTCCTAGAATAAGACTAGAGTCCAAGAATGGAACTAAAGTCCTAATTGAGTGAGAATTTTCTAATTATGAAAAGTTATTAAATAAGTGAAGTGAGTTAACTCCAAGTATTATATGGGTAATGCACACTTCCCTAGGAGGCTAATATTCTTACTAAAGTGTGATCTATAGCCATGAAATATGAAATATCTCCTAAAATTAAGGAAATAAGAATTATCTCCTACAAAATAGGAATTTTCCTAATGGTGGATAAAAATAGGAATTGGCCTAATGATAGCTAAAAAATAGGAATTTGTGTAATGGTGGTTTATGATCCCATGGTATTACATATATGAATCCATTGGCTAAAAATAGACCTACTATAAATATCAGTCCTCTTAAATAGTAGGAAAAATGGAAGAAATGAGTATGCCACTAAGTATGTAGTTGAGCATGTTTCCCAAAATCCCCCCTAAAACACAATCGGGGTGTGCACAATGATGAGTCTCGAAATATGAATCCATGTTATGTACTCATTTACAAGTATAGATGCATAACAACTGAAAAAAAGTGAGGTAAAGAGGGAAAACCCAATGGAAACAACACCCCCTCAAAATATGTTGCTAACAAGAAAAGAATGCAATTGAGAATGTACCTAACATCCATGTAGTTGAGCATGTACCCCAACATCCCCTCTGAAACACAACTGGGGTGTTCACAATGATGAGTCTCGACAATATGAAGCCATGTTAGTTACTCATTTACAAGTATAGATGCATAACTATTGAGAAAAAGGGAGGTAAATAGGGAAAACCCAGTGGGAGCAACCCCCCCCCCCCCCGNGAAACCCCCCCCCCCCCTTCAAAGTATGTTGCTAGCAACAAAAGAATGATAACATGTTTAGATATTAATTTTATGTATCGATCACTCCTAGAATGTCCCTCGATGACACAAACTTTTTTTCGGTGAAAGGCTTTGTGAATATATCTGCCACCTTCTTTGAAGATGGACAAAACTGCATATCAACGACTCCATCCTAAATCTATCCTCAAATAAAGTGCATATGAACCTTGATGTGCTTGGTTCACTACCTCTGAACTGGGTCTCTACATAACTTGAGAGTACTCTAATTATCACACCATATAACTATCGGACGAAGAAAATGAACTCCCAACTTTGTAAGAAAGTGTTGCAACCAAATATCCTGAGTAGTAACATTTGCACCCATGTACTCTACCTATGTTGATGATAAAGAAATTTTTGATTGCTTATTACTTGACCAACAGATAGTTCATGATCCAAGGTAGAGGACATATCCTGAAGTGGACTTGCGATCAGTGCTATCACCTGTCCAATCTGAGTCTGTGTAACCAACAAAATCCATGGAAGATCTTGTTGCATAGTGTATACTAAAACTGATAGTTCCCATGACATATATGAGAATCATCTTTGCTTCCTTCTAGTGAAGCTCATGAGGCTCCTGCATGTACCTGGAAATTGATACAATTGCATAATATATGTACGGTCGAGAGTGTGTTAGGTAGAGAAGACTCCCCACCAACTATCGATATCTAGTACAATCAACCAAAGGTGATGCACTGGCATCCTCTACTCTAACCCTTGATTGAAAGGGTGTTGGAGTTGGTTTGCGATATGTCATATGAAACTTATCAAGTAGATCTTTGGAATAATTGGACTGATACATCTTGATTCTTAAATCATTCTAGCTGATTTCAAGACCAAGAAATTAATGTATCAGTCCCATAACTTTCATTAAAAACCTGTCATGCAAAGCGGTCTTCACTGCAACAATGGAGGAGGTTGAGCTCCCTATGATGAGTAAATCATATACATATATAATTATCAATAGAAGTGAATCTGTTTTCCTCATCATATGAACATTAGGATCTGATATACATCTAAGAAAACCTCTAGAGAGAAGATAAGAGTCCATTTTAGCATACCATGCCCGAGGTACTTTCTTAAGTCCGTACAATGACTTTCTCAACCTGCAAACTAGTGATGGATCCTGAACATATCCCTATGGATGATTCATTTATATCTCCTCATTAATATCTCCATGTAAAAATTCATTATTTACATCCATATGGTGTACCTCTCACTTTCTAGCTATTGTGATAGCTGGAGCTAACCAAATGGAATTAATCTTGGTAATTGGTGCAAAAGTCTCCTCATAGTCAATTCCTTGTACCTGTGAGAAAAATTTAGCTACTAACCAAGCCTTATACTTTGTAATGTATCCATCAACAACCCTCTTTGTCTTTATAATACACTTACATATAACAAGCTTCATGTTGGAAGGTAGAGGAACCAACTCCCATGTATGGCTCTCTATCAGGGAATTGTACTCCTCTTTCATAGCTTCCTCCCAAAGGGGGTTTCCTTTAGCCTCTACATAAGACTAAGGATATTATCTAAGTACCATATAAAAATAAATAGGAAGAAATTTCTCCATGGTATTAAAACCTTGTGGAGGCTTTGCAAACTGAGATTTGTTTCTCCGTGGATCGGCAGGATCACCCACTAGATCACCTGTTGCATAAAGAGTTTGTTGTGCCCATCGTGGTTGATGCTATGGACCTGCAACTTCTTTCTACTGATAAAAAATATCATATATATCAGATATATAATATTCGTAGATATTATCATAAATCTGATCAGAATAATTATCATGAAGTTCCACAACTAGTGGCAGTAGAGATGGAGGTGTGTACTACTCCGGAAGTACTTGTGAAGGACCCCCTTCAAACTTAACACTCATTTGAATGAATTTTGTATCTGAAATATTATATAATAACATGTATCCCTTCACTCCCTTTGGATATCCAAAAAAAATACACTCATTACTCTAAGCTTCCACATCTTTCCTCCTATCGGAAGGGATCCTAGGCCATGCACGGGAACCAAAAATTATGAAGTGAGTGACTTCTGATTTCTTTTCGCTCCAAGCCTCATATGGAGTGAATCCCTTGAATTATTTATGAGGAAATCTATTATGGATGTAGGATGCACAATTGATAGCTTGAACCCATAACTTTGGAGGTATTTCTCTAGCCTGCAACATACACGTGGCCATCTCTTTCAATGTCTTGTTCTTTCTCTCCATTACCCTATTCTACTGTGGAGTATATGGAACTGTGTGTTGCAAATCTATACACGATTCTGAAAAAATATGCTCAACATACTTATTCACATAATATCCTCCATTTTTTGTATGAAGCTTCTTAATACTCTTCCTTGTTTAGTTATTAACTAGATGCTTGACATCTTTAAGACACTCAAAGACCTCATATTTTAATTTGAGAAATTAGACCCATGTGTATCTAAAAAAAGCCATCAATGAAAGTAAGAACATACTTAGCTTTACTGATCGATGGGTGTGGGAAATGACTTGTAATGTCACTATGAACCAAATCTAGAAGTGACGATTCCCTCCATGCTCTACATGCGTTGAAATTCTCCTCAAGATTTTTTCCTAGTATGCAACCCTGGTAGACTCCATATGTGTACTGAATGTGGGGTAACCCATATACCATTCCAACCTTACTAAGATGATCTAAATATTTAAAATTTATATTCCCAAACCTCTTATGCCAAAACCTGGAATCTTCATTAACATCTGTTAGAAAAGATACATAATTATATTTATGAGTGAAGTGAGAGAAGGTGTACAACTTGGAATGGTGTTAACCTCATCAACGACAATTTTTGAACCATCTGACAAGTCATAAATGATAACTGAGTCCAGAGTGAACTCCATCTTCTTCCCTAAACTTGAATGAGTGAATTGATAGATGGGAGAATATTCACTGAAATCTTCAGAACACGAAATACATCCTGAAAGCATCCATGGTCTAGATCAACTCTACCCCTACCACACACCTTTATAGGAGAATCATCTCCCATGAGGATCGGTGGTCTAGAAAAAGTATCCAAGTATAAGAAAAGTATATCCGATGAGGCCATGTGATGGGTAACCCCTGAATCAAGCACCCAAGAATTAGGAGAATATGAAATAACAAGTAATGCATGACCATTACCTCTTTTTGATGATGGTTTTTTCCTTGCATTATCTAGAATACAATCCTCGAGGTGATGTTTCTCAAGTGTTTGTGCCATGAGATCTATGGTATTTTTCATGCAAGAACTCTCAATATGGAATCTCCTATACAATAAGAACACTTTTTCTTCTCCTTCTTGCATTTTGATGTCTTAGAACTCAAAATATCATCTATGGACTTTTGTTTACCTTCATTCTTGTTCTATTGGTCCTTCTTACCCTTGTTCTTCTTCTTATTCATCTTTGAACTTACTTGAGTTGTAAGTGCATGAGGCTTGGAATTCTTAAGTGACCCTATTTGGATGAGATTTGTTTTTTCACGGATAAGTGACTCCATGAAATCATCTAGGGATGGCATGTTCCATGTAGACCCCATAGATAACCTAGTAGTATGAAAAGAATAAGTGTAGACAAAATTCTCTGGTCCTAGTTTTGTTAGAATTGAAAAGATTAATTGTTCATATTTCTTATCAAATCCACAAGCCTCAACATGAGAAAACAAAGTTTTGAAATTACAGAAGTAGTCATGTAGGGTCTCGCAGTATTTTGGATTCAATGCATGTAGGTCATTCTCCCATTGACGACCTCTTAAATTGTCTTGCTTTCCTAGCAAATCCTTAAACTTTTTGCAAACATCGTTAGGAGCCTTGCACGTATTGACATGAAATATGAAATATGGAGATATGCTCAAGCATAATGTCCCACAGGATTCATCCATTCTATTGAAGAATTTTTATTTCTCTATGGCTGAGGTAGGCTCGAACTTAGTATCCATGATGATCATATACAAACCCTTTCTTTGAAGTAGAAGCTCTATCTTGGGCTTCCACTCAAAGTAATTGAAGGGTGTCAAGATCACTGAAGAATATGGCTGATCCATAATTCTATATGGGTTGTCCAATATGATTTATAAACCTACAAAAAAAGTGAATACTCCCTCACAATAATGGTTCTGATACCATGTAGGATTAAACCACAATCCAAGACTTAACTGTGAGAAGGAAATACTACACTAGATGATTGCAAAAGACATAGAGGAGAGACAAAAATAGAATCAATTTTCACACATAAGAGACTAAGAAACCAACTCTAATCACAATGTATTAATCCTTGATAATGAGTACAATATATAGGTCTCTCCACATGAGGAGTAATGCGCACTAGGTTGGGATTTCCATGTGCATGCTCAAGTAAAAACATAACTTCTCCCAATAGCAACAATTAACTAATAATAAGAAAATGTCAAAAATATAGGTGAGAACTTAATGAGAACTGTACATGAAATCAACATGCATTCCATAATAGAAATAATCTCCTAAAATAAGACCAGGGTCCAAGAATGGAACTAAAGTCCTATATGAGTGAGAATTTGCTAATTATGGAAAGTCACTAAATAAGTGATGTGAGTTAACTACAAGTATTAGATGGGTAATGCACACTTCCCTAGGAGGATAATATTCTTACTAAAGTGCGCTCTGTAGCCATGAAATAGGAAATATCTCCTAAAATTAATGAAATAATAATTATCTCCTAAAAAATAGGAATTGGCCTAATGGTAGCTAAAAAATAGGAATTTTCCTAATGGTGGTTTATGAGCCCATGGTTTTGGAAACCCATGGTATTTTCCCATGGTATTACATAAAAGAATCCACTGGCTAAAAATAGACCTGTTATAAATACACATGCTATAAATAACAATCCTCCTAAATAGTAGGAAAATGGAAAAAATAAGTATGTCACTAAGTATGTAGTTGAGCATGTAGCCCAACACCCACTACCTTCTGCATTATGTGATCCATTTTGGTAATGGATAGTTATCTTTCAATGAGCATTTATTTAGGTTTCTAAAATCCACATAGAGCCTTATTTCTCCACTCTTCTTTCTTACTAGAACCAAATTGGCCACCCTTTCAGAGTATATGAGAGGAATTATAATCTGGGTGTCTAGTAATTTTCTCACTTCTTTCTCAATAGTAGGAAATAGAAGATGATTTAATTTTCCTTAGTTTCTGCCTAAAAGGTTTAGTACCTATATTGAGGGGTATTCTGTGTTGTATGATGCTAGTATCATAAGTCTTTAGGTATTCATGCTTCTAGGAAAAAACATCCATGTAATATTTGAATAGTTGCAAGTATTCCATTTTATGCTCAACATGAATGTCCTTGGAAAGCTTGATGTATTTGGTCTCCTCTTATGTCCCAATATTACATCTGTCAATATTATCATCCTCAGGAAGGATAATTGGCTTAATAGGTACATCATTCCTATCAAACAATTGTTCCATAGGTACCAACCCTTTTGGAATAATATTGTTCTTTAGATGCGAGACCTTATGTTCAAGCATATAGTTATTGAATTCATGGATTGCTTTAGTCTCTTCTTCATCATCTGATTCAATGTGAGTATTCACAAAATCATTTATAACTTCGATGAATTTCTTGATATGTTTTTCATCCTCAAAAACTTGCAAGTATTTGATATTATTAGGGATGGAAGGTTTGTACCTCATATCAATCTCATACTTAACTTGGGGGATAGTTGGTGGCTTAAAAGTATTGGTGCCACTGCTAAAGAACCGGCTTGTTGATTAAAATCTCTTAAGACGACAGTAATATTGAAGGCCTCATAAAAATTATCAATCATTTTCCATACATGATTTATGTATGATCTCATTATGGGATGCATTGTCTAGTATAGGCCTTTTATTTGTTGCACCACTAGCTATGAATCTCCAAACTCCACCAACTTGGTAATTTGTGTTTTTCTTGCAACCTCCAAGTCTAAGATCAAGGATTCATATTGGTGGCTTCAAAATCCATCTTGTAGGACAAATGGATCTCTTATTTAGTAGGCGAATAACAAAGCTTATTTAGTAGGCGAATGAGCACTGCACTATCCCCCACCCCTTATTTAGAATATGCCCCATCAAAATATATTTTCCATACACCATCTACCTCTGTAACAAAGCTTGAAAGAGAATCTATAGGTGCATGGGATTTATTATACTCTTCATTTACTAATGGTTTAAAACAACCTAGGTCCTCATTAAAAACATAAATGGGATGATTTATGGAGTTGTTTTGATCACTGACCACACAATAAAATTTTGTTTCCTTGTACAACCTTCTGTTTTCCCCTCCAAAGATTGGTATAGTGGCATATGTCATATCCATCTGCATAGTACCTCCAATATTTCCTTCCCATGTTCTTGACAACAACATGCCATAATTAGCATGTGCATTATCCACTACCACATCTGCCATAATCCTCTTAACATGTAGTTGAGCTCAGGTGACCACCATATCTTTGATCATACCATCACACTTCACCTTTATAGAATCAAAATGATGCATGTCATGATATGGTCTAGTTATCTCTAATCCCAACTTTTCCATGACTACCTTGGGCATGAGGTTATGTGAGGCTCTAGAATCAAGCATACAATTGTACAACATTTTATCATGAATATTTAAGATCACATAGAAGGGTGCAATAGATTCTTCTTTCTCATCTATGTGAGGCATAAATACAATGGTAGGACACTCACCTTCCACATTCAAGGTATCAAGAGGTTTTGTGGGCCCCCCTCCCTGCATGGATTTCTCAATTTGTTTATGATATGAAAGATTCTTCGCCAATTCCACCAAAGGTACAAGGATCTTGATTTTAGACAATTCATGTTCAATGTTGAAAGAGGGAATTGATTTCTCAAATTCTTTAAATTCTTTTTCTCCTTTCAAAGGTTCAAAACTATCATTTACCTTAGGAACATCTAGAACTTATTTGTATTTATCTTTGGGATGAATTGGAATAGGCTTCTTAGGCTGAGTCTTATTTTCTGGTACAATAGCTTTTTGCCTAGGTCTAAGATCATACTTATTGTGCATCTTAGTCTGCATTGCATCAAAAAACATCTTGTATTGAATTGAGGATAAAGCCTCTTGGTTCAACGTATTTTTAGGAATATGCTTCCTAGGATTCAATGAGTTTTCATAATCATTCTGGGTTAGATGTATAACCTTATTCTCATCCTAGAGAAGGTGGAATTCTTCTGGGTATTTAACATATTCTGCATCCATTACTTATTCAACAAGGTTATTATCATTGTTGGTTTTTATAGGGGGTTGGATGGGTTGTTCTTCATTTCTTCTTTCACTTCACATCAATTGTGGATTGAACTTTATTCTAAATGGTTTCTCATGCCTCCTTCTCGGGGAGATTTGTTTTCATTGTTATTCTCAATCTAAAATCTAGACATATTGCTTGTTAAGTTCCTAATTAATTTGGACATTTCTTCAATCCTCATTTCTTGAGAATCTTTATTTGGATCAGAGGTGCCACAATCTTCTCTAGATTTTTTCCTTTCTACTTGATCTAGATTTTGTTTCATTTTTAAAAATGTAATCATGTTTCCTTCGATATCTATTGCATCATCTTGCATGACAAACAAGGTTGGGGACCTCCTTTCCATCAACACCATGGAAAAATCAACATCAAATGCTCCGGCATATGTAACTATTGTTGTTGGTTGTGAAGGTTTTAGATCTCTGGGGATCTTATTGTAAATCTCGTTGAATCATCTATTGAATTCATCAATGGCTTCATTAGATCTATTCTTGAGTGAGCCAAATTTGTTTAGGTTGTAACGTACCCATCCCCCAACTGGGTCACATCACTACTAGAATGTCCCAATAAATTTTTCATGATATTAAATTTATTGCATAAATAATACACAACATGACATTCTAACTCATGTAGCTATCTATACTGAGTAAAAATGTAAATACAATCATTTTAAATGTGCACAACAATAACCAAACCCCTACAACAACATTCAACCATACAAATAGAGGATCATGTGCATCAATATATCATAGCAAGTAGCATTAACCAAATATATCTCATCATAAATTGCACAACAACTATATTAGCATTATACATGAGTAAACACAACAAATAAAACACTTATCTTATAAAATGTGCATCCCGCTGCAGAGGACAAACCTTTCTCCCAAACGTAGGCTTGTTTTTATAGTTCTCAACAAAAAGACACCCCCGAGTTGGGGCTATGAATCCACAAGAGACAATGGTCATTAAGGCTGACTAATGTTCCCTTTTCTACAACCAAACTCACAACTAAATTTCACTAGTCCACCAAATCTCTTCCCCTCAACCTGCACAACCTAAGGGATGGAATCTCACTTCACTGCTCATAGTCTCTTAGGCCTTTCCACTTCCCTATAGGGATTCCAACATAATTTGGACATGAATTCTACTCGTTGGAACCTCAGGAATTCTACAGCTGCAACACGAATTCACCTAACAACAAAATGTGTACTTCATTGGACTAATTTTGAACATAAATTCACTCACATGCCCACAACATATTTCTCCACTAAATTCCAGCTCCAAATAGCTATTAAACGTACCCACAACAACTATCTTCAAGCTTCAACACTTAGAACTCCATTGCTGGCCAAAAAACACTATTTAAAAATGGCTCTCTATGCAAAAACGTGAAAGTCCAAATTTGGTCCTCTACACATACGGATTTTCTTTGTTTCTATTGCTTGCTTGAATTGCACTCTTCCCCAAGTTGACTGTACTCAACCCCCGTGCTCTCAATAACTATGAGATGTGACTCTCACACCCACTATCTTACATGAATTCAATGATTGGGCTCTAGAACACTCAATAGATAATGAAGGGTTCTTGGTAAGGATAATTAAAAAAAAAAAATGGGTTTTGGTTTAATAGACATCGAAAAATTATCCCCTTTAGACTCCTTCTCTCTCTTGTGGATACTTATCCCCCAAATCTCCGTACGTGTCCATCTGCAGCCGATGATACATTTTATTCATTATATTCAATTTACATCATTTACACATTACATCGCTTTGGTTCTCGTCCATATACTACATTTACAATATACATCACTTGGCTCTTGGCCATGTACTACATCTACAATATATATCGCTAATTTGGGGTTTGAAAATGAGGATGTTACATTCCTCTCCCCCTACAAACTGCAATGTCCTTAGTGCACATAACCATATAATTTACACATTGATATATATATATCAAAATACTTGATAATTTCACAACTTAATGACTCACACAACAATTCCAACTAGCAACTCCCTTTTCCCTTCAACCCACACATCGTTTGTACAAGAAATCTCATATTTGTGACTCTAGGAACTTCAACTGCCAAAATGGAGTCTTCATTCATTTATGTACAAATGTCCATTCTGTTTTATTCACAATTTTCAAACATTTGCAGGTATGCTTCCCGCATGGTTTCCGTGTGCTCCCATGTAGTGTATTTAGGGTGATAATAGGTCCATTGAACATTTATCAAGCTTATATATTTGTTTTTGAACAATTTTACTTTCCTATCTATGATGCACAGTGGTTCTACCAAGAAATCCCCTTCGTGTTCCACCTGGATCACATTCCAATCAATCACATGATTAGGATCAAGTACATACCTTTTTAATAAAGAAACATGGAAAAGGTTATGAATTCTCATGGATGTAGGTAATGCTAGTATGTATGCAATTGGTCCTATCTTTTCTAAGACCCACAATATCTCGCTACCAACTTTGGGAAATTTCTCAGTTTCAACGAGCTTCTTTTGGATTTAAATTTTAAAAACACATGTTGTCCCACTTTGAATTCTTTGTGTCCTTTTATTTGCAAAATCATTTTTCCTATCTTGTGCAACTTTCAAGTTCTGTTGATCTTTACCATCTGTTCTTCCATTTCCTTTAGAAATTATGGCTCAATTACGACATTGTCTCCTGGGTTATCTTAACTTACTGGTGTTGCATTTTCTGCCATATAATGCTTTACATAGACTCATCTTCAATGATTCATTATATCCATTATTGTAGGTAAAATTGACTAAATGGATATACTCCTCCCACCTAGAAGGCTTTTCCATTACATACATTCTCAACATATCCTCAATTTTCTGATTAATTCTCCTTGTCTACACATCTGACTCTAGGTGATATGTTGTACCGAAATTCAAATTTGTCCCAAATCCCTTAAACAATCCCTTCCAAAAATTGGAAGTGAACTTGGGATGTTGATATGAGACTATTTCCTTAGGCACACCATGTAGAGAAACAATTTCTCTCATGTAAATTTATGCAATATTGGTTTCCTTATGAGTTAATTTTACTGGAATGAAATGTGTATCCTTTGTAATCTTGTCCACCACTGCCATGATGGAATCATGTTTCCTTGTTGTCCTCGAAAATTTGATAATGAAATTGATAGTAACAACTTCTCATTTCCATTCAAGACTGTGTAATGGCTGCAACAATCATGTTGGATGTTTGTGCTCAATGTTTACCTTCTGACATTCCATACATCTAGACAAATAGGCAGTGACATCTTTTTTCATACCAGGTTAAAAATATTGGTCTCTTACAAATGTAATAGTTTTATGATATCCTGAATGCCCAACATATGGGACATTATGCATCTCCTTTAGAACTAAATTTCTCAATTCCTGAGAATTGGGAACATAAAATCTGTTTCAAAATAAGAGGATTCCATCCTCTTCCATCTTGTTGTATATCATTATGTTGTAAGATTTATTTAACTTGCACATAATGTTGATCTGTTGTACAACCTATATAATTCTATCTTTTACATCTGGAATGTACATACTAATAGTTGTAGCATGCATTTTATGCACCCTTCTGTTGAGTGCATCAACTACCTTGTTCTCTTTTTCTTTTATGTGCTTAAAATCAAAGTTATATTCACTAAGAAATTCCAACCATCTAGTTTATCTAGCATTTAGTGTTGGATGTTCAAACAAATATTTCATACAACAATGGTATGTCCTTAATTCAAATTGTCTTCCCATAAGGTAATTACTCCACATATTTAAGGAATCTACTATGGTTGTCAAATCTAAGTCATGTGTAGCATAATTTATTTCATGATCCTTCAATTTTATGGACTCATAACAAATTACATGCCCATTTTGAATAAGGATTTACCAAGCCCTTACTTGCATGCATTTGTCCACACAATGAAATCCTCATATGTATATGCAACCTTTAAAATAGGGGCACAAGTTAAAAAAATCCTTTAAACATTGGAAATGTTCTTCACACACTTGACACTCCACTGAAATTTCACTCCTTTATTTTGCAAATATATTATTGGGTGTGCAATCTTGGAGAATCCCACATTGAGTCTCATGTAGTAACCAACTAGAGCCATGAATGATCTAACATGTAAAATTTTTGTTGGCTTTGACCAATATTTGATTGCTTCAATCTTTTCTGGATCCACTCCTATGCCATCTTTTGAAACAATGGAGCCCAAAAAATGGATCTGCTTTTGATAAAAAATGCATTTACTCAATTTGGAATACAATTGTTTCTCTCTTAATACTTGTAGCACCATCCTTAGATGTTGGTCATTCTCTTCCTATGTCTTGGAATAGATAAGAATTTCATCCAAGAATAAAATGACAAACTTGTCCAAGAAATCTCTGAACATTCTATTCATCAGATACATAAATGTAGCCAATGCATTTGTCAACCCAAAAGGAACCACTACAAACTCATAGTGTCCATACGTTGTCTGAAAGGTTGTTTTTCTAGTATCTTCTTCATTGATTCTTACTTGATGATATCCTCAACTCAAGTAAATCTTGGAGAATATATTTTCCCCTTTCAGTTCATAAAAAAAAATCATCAATCCTTGACAAAGGATATTTATTCTTGACTGTAACCTTGTTCAATTGTTTGAAGTCAATACATAACTTCAACGTCCCATCTTTCTTCTTGAAAAAAATAATTGGGGCACCCCAAGGAGAAACACTTGGGCATATGTACCATTTCTTTAACAACTCTTCTAGCTGCATTTGCAACTCTTTTAGATTTTGCATGCTCATTCTACATGGAGTCTTGGATATTGGGGCAGCTCCAGGCATTAAGTAAATAGAAAAATATATATCCCTCTTTGGTGGAAATCCTAACAACTCCTCAAACACGTCTCCAAACTATTTCAAAGTTTTATAATCTTCAAGACTTGGATCCTTATTCTTCATTGGCTCTTGCATATAGGCTACATATATTTGGCACCCTTTTCTAAAACTTATTTTTAGCTGCAATGCTAAAATCTATTGAATAGAAATAGTCCTTGGAATACCTTGCACTATCCTTGGATTCCCTTCATCATCAAGACATGTGAAAACCTTGTTATAACAACCTAAAACAACAAGATGCATTTCTAGCCAATCCATGCCAATCGAGGAGTCATAATATCCAAGCGAGATTATGTTCACATTTTCCTTAGTGTTAGTTCCATTCATGTTTATAGGACATTATTTAACAAGCTCATTAATTATTCTCTTGGTTCCAGTGGCTAGATGAACTAACCAAGACTTTTCATGCTTACATTTCTTCAATTTAAATATTTCAAATAGTTTTGGATCTATATAGCTATGGCTAGCTCCATAATCAATTAAAATAGCTATGGGATTATTATCAATCTTACCTTCCACTTCAATCATGTGGGATTGAAAGTATGCTTGTCTATTTTCCAAGGTTGCATAGATCCTTGGGATGCTTTTTCCCACGTCCTTTACTATCTCCTATTGCTTGATGCTATGCATAGTTTTCATCTTGTCTCCTCAGTGAGGAAAATATTTATACATGTGATCTCCTTCACATCCCCAACACTTTATGGGATGATTTATTGTCCTTTTCCTTAAGGAATATGTCATTTTCTAATAACCTTGAGATGGATTCCCTTGTTGATGTGCTTGAGAACTATTCCTTATGAAAGGTGACTTGAATCATTTCTTCCTTTGATACATATTTTATTTCTTCTTGTCATCCTAGGCCCTTTGGAAAGTTGTCTTGCCTTTGTTATGTGTTGAAGTTTCATATATGAGATGATATGAAAAAATATTACAACTAAAAAATAGATATCCACATAACAACAAGATATATCCTGAGGGAAACCCTCAAGGAGGAGAAAACCCTACAAACTTTCCTCAATATAGATTCCTCCAACATGTACAATGTCATACAATGATCTTTCATGAAATCAAGACCAAAGAGACCCAGACACGAACACACTACTCTTTTATACTTATATTCAATGAGTAATATATAAATGACTCAATATAACCTTATACTCTAAAAGACCTAAAAGACATGAATTGTCGATAAACCATTTCACAATTACACTTAAGAATAACTTCTGAAATTACATAAAATATCAACACTCCCTCTTAACGAGGAAGGTATTCTATCTGGCACGGACTCTAACATTGTCTCAATCCACACGAGCTCATGAACATTGATTTTCAGACACACAAATATATACATCACAGGAAATCCATAATGACTTCACAGCATGCATCCAGGGCTGGTAGGTAGCTCTCTAATAGCTACAACATGTCATCATAAGACTATCCAGTTTCCCGCAGAAAACATGGATATCTTATGCATGACATCCATTACCCTACGATAACATCTGTACCTCATCTCTTAAGCATGCATCTAGGGCCGGTGGGAAGCTCTCCAATAGCTACAACATGTCATCATGACATCCACTACGCTGCGATAACATTTGAAGCCATCACTCCCTCTGAAGAGGGACTATGTTGAGCTTGTCCCTGAAGCACTTGAACTTCATCCTTGACACTGAATTTGTCACCACATCTGCAACCTACTCATTGGTAGCCACATATTGGAGCCTCACTACTCCCTTCTGAACCATATCCCTAATATAGTGATACCTAATTTCCATATGCTTCAACTTATCATGAAACATCGGGTTCTCTGACAACTTTATACAACTTTTGGTTGCCACACAAGATACAGGTTGCCTCCATCGCAATATCGAATAATCCAGTCAACAATTTCTGAAACCACACTGCTTCGTGACTTGTTGCACATGATACCACATACTCTACCTCAGTCGTACTGAGTGCTACACATGATTGCTTCTCACTGATCCATGAAATCATACCGGATCTGAAAGTGAAGCAACATCCTATTGTACTTTTCCAATTTGCAACACTACTGGCCCAATCTAAATTTGAATATCCAAGTACATTAATCTCATTGTCTGTAACATACTTGAGCCCATAATCCATTGTACCTTTAAGGTACCTCATCACATGTTTTACTGCAATAAGTTGAACACGTCTGAGGTCAACCATGTACTAATTCATGGTGTTCACAACAAAACATATATCTGGTCTTATATTTGTCAAATACATTAATGATCCAATCATCGGTGTGTATAATGTAGCATCCACAACCTATGAAGTCCTATCATCCAACAAATTCATATTTGATTCCATTGGTGTAGCCATCAATTTACAATATAACCTCTGAAACCTCTTCAGGATCTCCACAACATATTTTTCCTGATTTAGGAAGATCTCATTATTCCTCTGCCATACCTCTAGACCTAAAAAATAGTGCATGAGACCAAGATCCTTCATGTCAAATTCAGAGGCTAAATCCCTCTTACATTGAATAATGAGAGGCTCTGCATTCACTGCTCCAATAGTCCAAACACGTGTGTTGGAGCTATGGGTATATTTTCAGCAACTACAAAAACCTCTTAATGAAAGAAAAATTTGCAAAAGATCAACGATATCACTTTCTTCGTACCTTTATGTACATTGGATTTTGACAATGAAGTTCACGCATATGGAAGTAAATAATCTTTTCCTCCATGTAGATACCAACGTACACAAGTTAAACACTGCATTTCCACACAAGACTGCCTAGTTTCAAACTGGTAATAAATGACCATAACAATGACAAAAATTGTTATTATTAACATGAGTTTTCATTTTATTTGTTGGTGGTTCATTAACCATCACACACATAATGACAGATCGATACACCAATCATACAACCCACGTTCACTACTACATATGGGCGGATTATTCCATGAAATTTTTCCACATTTCCATTATTTTCATTTTTTTTAAAGTGGAAGGGATTTTCGTTGCTATTGCCACGAAAGTTCGTCGCTATAGCGACGATTACTGTCTACCTCAAAAAATATTTTCTAACACACATGACTTGCAATGACTAGTTGAATTTTTGCGGGTCAACTCAAAAAATTTTGTCACTATATCGACGATAATCAATCTATATATACCTGACTTTAAGAGACTTTGCGATACATTTGCTATAGTTGTGACATTGTCTGTGGCTTTTGTTTGAGCTGTTTATTTTTTCCACCACCCATCTGTTGAAAAAATCCAATTCTTGATCTACATAGCTCGGATTTTGAACTTGCAAGGTTA
>CBVK0101823642.1:0-36014 GCA_900067695.1 Picea abies | reverse complement strand
ACAGCTTTTTCAGAATCATTTGTTCAATCAGCTCGGTTGAATCAAAGATCTTTATAGAGAAACCAAGTAGACTCAAAACTACTTTGTTCACCTGTGCAGTTGTCTCGAGAGACTGCAACAAGGCCATGGCAATCCACGCAATCATGTGAAAATTCCAAATAAATGAACTTAGTTGTATGACAGAAAGAGAGGGTTGAGGAAAGGTATCTGGTACACAAAATCCTACCTAAATTAGAAAAATCTAAAATGATACAATATCCTTATATAGAAAGATACAACTGAAATATAACAATAAGATTTTGTTTTACATGTTATGATTTTGTTTTTTTATCATATTCCTATTCCATTTAAATAGCCAAGAATACAGGGAGCCTTTCATGTTCCCATGTTCCCGACTCCTAACATACTCCTAAAATAAAATTGTATCAGTATAATTTCCCATGTTGATATGTCCAAATAGAGAAAAAAATATATATTAAAAATAAATTTCTATGATTTTCAGAAATACTCACATGTAAATTAACACCAACACCAGAAAGCAAGTTATGAATTTTTGTCCCTTGCTTCTCAAGGAAAGTACTATGCAGTTGCAGACATCTTACACAAACCAACAACTAAGAAGCGTTGCATGAATGTTATTTGATTGTTCTAACCTTGATAGGTGTGAGTATCTAAATATGACACTCAAGCAGTTGAAATGTAATAGGTATTGCAACATCGTTTAGGTCCTTTGTACGAAGAGTGCAGTCCATTGAATCCATGTACAGATGAAATAAATAAAAAATTGTTCCGAAAATATAAAAATATTTACAATATAAATACAAGGTCATTCAAATCTTAAAAGGTAGAAAAATGCTTTCAAAAAGGTTGTTACGAGGAGATATTAGTTTAGGAAAGTAACAATAATTTATGAAGCACAATTTCCCTTTACCCGTACCTAAAACCTTAGGCTTTGGGAAAAAGCTATGATCCCGAACCATTTTTCTAACCTATGTTCACGTGCTTGCTTCTATGACGCGGGGATTCACCCGCTTCGAACAATGTGAGCTAGAAGGAAAATTATGGTCTCTCTTGATGTTCCCAAAAGGATTTATGAAAAGTTCTTCCTGAAAAACTGTCAAAAGTGGCGGATGAAACCAAACCAATTCTAGAAAACTTATTGTGTAACAAATGAGCTAGATGTTCACTGAAGTCAACTCAAGAATGATGGGAGAAAACCCTAATAAGATGTGAATTGGCTACGTATCTAACACATTCAAAATCTCAAAAAATGCTTAAAATCCTGAAAATGCCTTAAATGTCGTCTGTTAGATTCCAAGATCATCCTTGTAGAGGACAAAGACTATAAAGTGAACAAATTGTTAGAAAAATAGGTGTGCTCGTTTCACCATAGATAATATAGCAATATTGTCACCCAACCACAGGCACAAAGGCCACCCCCGAGCACCTTAACCTTGACAGTCAGAATAATTCTAGGAGCAATCCAATAACCAAACAAGGTAGCACACCTTTCTCCAAGGCTAGCGCACCAAGCAAGGATAACTAAAGACCAAACGGAAAGTCCAAACCATAACCAAGAAAAATTCCAAGCCGAACCAAAATGCTAGTTGCAGCAGTTGTAGCTGTAGTTCCTCTCCAAACTTGCACACCACTGGTCTTATGCAGGTGTGAGAGTGTGTATGAAAAATGAGCTCTAGAGCCCTCTATTTATACTACTCTCTCTCACTTGACTGGGCTGACTTCTCTTTCTGGAGGCTAATAACTCAATATTAAATATTCTCTTAAGTCGACTTGTCTTTTAGAGTTACTATCCAACATTTTAGGGTTTATCCTATTTCCTGAAGTATTCTAGTATTTTCAAAGGTTACACGTGGAGGTTAATACCTCCCGAATCTACCATAATATCAACATTCCCTCCTAGCTAGGGAGGTATTAAAGGAAATGGTCTTGAAAAAAAACAAACCATTTAACTAGTAGCATCATCATAGCCACAGAGACTATCTCATGATCAAATCATGAGGACCATCATCATTATCAATATCATTTGATAACATCTACTGCATCATCTCTCGAAGCCATACTCCATCTTGGTAATCAAACATGATGTTGAATAAGTCACTCACTCCATAGAGTGATACAATAACCATTCTTCTAATCTGGACATATGTCGTAGAAGATTCAATGTTCCAACAGAGGCTTGAAGCCACACCATGGGCTACAATGACTATTATTCTAATCCAGACATACATCCTAGAAGAATGATTGTCCTGGACCATTTTCCATAGGGAGAATGTCTATCCATTAGCATACTAACTATTCATCTAGCTGGTAATCATCTCCAACACTAGTGATAGTCTCCAAGACAATCAGAACAATGTCATTCAATAGAACACAACTATGTCTATCCATAGTAGCACACAACTACTATCCATTGGTACACAACCACACCTAGTAGCACAAAACTACTAACCAGTGACACATAGTCACAACCAGTGGAACACATCCACCACGGTGGCATACAATTATTGTCCATAGACATACAATCTCCACAACAATCACATCATCTGATATCAACCTGCATAACAATATCATGATACAAACTGAGTCATTTGAGCCATTCTTCCACTCACATATGTGAGATATGGAAGAGCATTTGCCCTCATAAAGTAAAACATCAACATTGGCTATCTAGACTATTCTTCCCAAGAATAGAAGAATAATTGTCCCCAATTTTTTAGCCTGGACCATTCACCTAACTAAGCCATTCCTCTAGCACTAATCACGGTGAAACCTAGAGAGAATGAGTCTTCCCTAGGGAATGATCATCCGAAGCATTTCCTATAGAAATTATTGTCCTGCACCAAACTCTAAAATAGACCATTCTTTGAAACTCTTCACAACTGTGAACTTCAAAAGAATGATTTCCTGACGAGGCATACCATTCTACTTGACCACTACTCAGAGTGACTTCCAAGAAGAATGATTGTCCTAGACCATTCCCCCACATTAGCCACAAGAGGAATCACTGTCTATGGTACATCAACAATCTATTGGACCATTTTTATTACGAAAATGATTGCCTGATTTGGACCATTTTCTTAACTAGAAAATACATCTCTATAAGAAATATCGAACCACTTTCCGAATTGGAAATGAAATCCCCATCATGGACCATTTTCCGAACTAGAAAATGACTTTCCATAAATCAGTGACATATCATGGCTCTCTCCCAACCTAAGAGTAATCACTTTCTTTTCCAAAAATAAAGTCGTCTCCACGAGCCCCAACTTGTCTCTTTAGTACGTAAACTTTTCTTCTTGGACAAAGACTTTACCAAAGTATTTGTTATCATCTCATCTGTGGAGATATATTGGAGAACCACTTCTCTCTTCTGGAATTTATCACGGAGAATATAATGCTTGATCTCAATGTACTTCGACCTGTCATTGAACATCGATTTCTATGAAAGCTTCACATAGCTTTGATCATTATAATATATCATGGTTGAATTCAACACCTGATCAGACGGTCAAGAAACCAACTTACGAAGGCACTTCGCTTATGTATAGGCATCACAAACTTCAATATACTCTGCTTTTGTAGTGTTGAGGGCAACAAACTTTTGTTTCCTACTAGCCCATGACATCGTGGAAAAACTCAACCTAAAACATATCCAAGTAGCACTTCTTCCGCCATTTACACTTAATCTGAATCGATAAATTTATGTAGTTGTATGTCATAGTTTAAACACCTCACAAAACAAATATCTAATTGAGTATTCTCCAAATACATTAACGAGCCAATCATTTGTCAATACAAACACAGATCTATTGGATTAGAATCTCTTCAACTTCTTCAAATCTATTATCATAAGAGTTTTCCATAAATTTGCAATCCATCATCCCAAACTTTTTCACATTGAATTGATTTCTCCCCACATCTCTCTAAGAAATTGCAACCAAGTAGCCTGCTTCTCAAAATCTTTCCATGCCTCCGACGTCTATGCTACTTTTGCCCAGATTCCATGTTGGTCTTACACATATCAACTTCCAAACAGGTTGAACGGAGCTTTTCATAAATCCTTTTGGGAACATCAAGAGAGACCATTGTTTTCATTCCAACTCACATAGTTCAAACACGTAGATGGATTTCCATGTCTTACAAGCATTAACACACTAAGTGGATAAAAGGTACAATTCCGTATGGCTCTTTCAAGAGTCCGCGGTTTTCGTAAGTTGATTGTGCGTATGTGTCCACTTGCCGAAGGTGGGGTTTAGGATGCTCCTTTCTAGGGTCTAGAGTTTTATTTAATATCAAACCCAAAAAAAATGTGTTTTATTTTCTTGCATTTATGAATGGATACTTTTATCATTACTATTTCACATTTATATAATAAGATTAAGAAATTATTGTACTATTTTATCAATTGAAGTAAAGCATACTTTAACAAATGTAGCGTTATTTAACTTTTACATTTATTTATTTTTGTTGAAATGACAAGTGGAACTTTTAGAATTACCTCATTTAAAAGTATTGTGAGAGTTTTTCAAATTGCTTATGTTATAATGATTGTATCAAATAAATGGATTATAGATGATTTTTTATTATTTAAATATTATATAATGCAGGCATAAAATTAGACAAAAACCACAAACCTGTAATTAAATTGTGATTAAATAGAAAATCGTACATTCTATATTTAATCAAAACGTTGTTTATATCCAACTACCAAGGCATTTATATCACATCGGCCATTATTCTCGGCATGCAAAATATGGAGAGTTTCTTGAAATTGATTTCATTTGAATGTCCGCTTTCTTGGTGATTCTTCTGAAATGTCCTCGTACAAACAGACCCTAGCTGTGAGCTGTGAATGATCTATAGGGTATCAAAATATCTGCTATATTCGTTGGTCTCTTCCTACGTGGAATCTCTAAAGCACAGTTAGAAAGCGCTGGTGAAAGTGGAATCAAATCATTTGAAAAAAAAATAAACTCCATAAAGGTAAGCGGTTAGAAAGCGCTGGTGAAAGTGGAATCAAATCATTTGAAAAAAAAATAAACTCCATAAAGGTAAGCGGTTAGAAAGCGCTGGTGAAATTTGAAAAAAAAATAAACTCCATAAAGGTAAGCGATTGCTAATAGCATACTATGTTTTTATATGATTTGTATTTTTTTTTTTTTTTTTTTTTTTTTTTTTGGTTATTAGGGGGTTTTCATCCATCAAATGCAATATTTTGTGGTGATTATGTAAACAGATTCATCGAAAATCACAATATTACCATTGAATATGTACTATGATACGGCTCAGAAGTATTGAAATCTAAGTTCACAATCCCATATCAAACTATTTGGGTTTGTTTGTTTGCATAGAAGGGTTTAATACCTCTATGATCAAGATTCTAACAACTATTCAATTTCTATGGGGTGTTTTTTCTCTATTCCAAATTATTGATAACAATTTTTAATTAATTATAATGATATTTCTAAGAGAAAATTAACATTTTATTGAAATAAATATATTTCTAACCTAGAGTGAACACTTTATAGAAGTAAAGATTAGGGTTTGTTGAGATTTATGTGTAATGATTAAAAAGGTCTTTAATAATAATAGAAAGGAAAATTATTAGGGTTTGTTTTTTTAAAGATGGGACAATGATAGAACTTGAAAGAATTAAAGCTATTTCAAAGATTATATTTCAGCTTAATACATGCATGCATTTGTGGGGAGAATAATTTTTTTAACAATGTTTGTTCCAAGTTCTACAGAAACTATTAATCCTCTCTAAGATAAAATAATTTTTTTAAAAAATATTTGTTTCAAGTTTTACAAAAACTATTAATCCTCTCCAAGATATGAGAAATAATAACATTTATTATAAATAAGGCCCAAGAGAAAAGGAATCGTTTATAAAGATGAAGGAAGAGATAGCTAAAGCTCCAACATTGATGAGTCCATGTTTTTGTAAAGATTTTATACTTTATACCTTTTCTTCTGATATTGCATTTGCAGAGGTCCTCACGCAGAAAATGATGAAGAGAACGAATTATGGATTGCTTTCATGAGTTTTTGGCTGCAAGGAGCAGAACGTGATTATCCAAAAGTAGAAAAGAAGGATTATGCAACATTTAAAGTAGTTAATCATTTTTGGTCATATCAACTTTGGAAATGTAATTCATTAGGGTTACTTGACTGAAGGAATATGAAGTGAATGGTCTTTTTAAGTTACTTGACTGGAGCAATATGGATGAATATGAAGTGAATCATCTTTTTGAGATTAAGAGACTTCTTATAATATGAATCCAAACATCAACATCATTGTACTTATACCATGTATCATATTGATAAATTAATAAACTACATGTTTAAACTGTATGCCCAAATTTATCAATATGATACTTATACCATGTATCATATTGATAAATTTGGGCATACAATTTCTGTGTCAGACCTGTACAAAAATGCCTCCTGGTTTGCTAGTCATTCCTTTCTCTCCTTCGATTGTGATTCTTCTTTGAGAAGAAGACCAAACCCCTTCTCACAAAACTCCCTTCTTGTTTTGTGATAGTGTGAATAATACATGGACTTTCACAATCACATCGCAGTTGTTCACTAGAGTAAATTCGTTGATATAAGATAAATGTATATATGAGCATGTCTCTCCCAGGACTAATCCATAGCATCATCGTTTCCTATTGGGAAACACCTGTAGCACTGCCTCAGTCGTGACTTTCTTTTTATTTTTAACGCTGGGAAAAAAATCTAACAACATGTCGATAGACCTCAAAACAAATGGGTAAGAAAGTGCAATGAATTTAGCTTTATATTTCAATGAATGTGTGTTTCCTATCGGCTGCTATCTGTGAGATTTTGTTGCCTCGACAATATGCCTCGGATATCCTTCATTGGGTTTGCATCTTATAAATTTTTTAATAACAATTATTCAAGAATACAATAGAAATGATTAATAGGCTAATGGTTTTTGGTTTTCTTTTGATAATGCTTTAAGATTTACTCCAAACATTCAAATGAAATAATTTCCATCTATTGACAGTGACGCCCCTCAGAGATCCGCAAAGTCAAGAGATGACAAATTCTTGTTCTTTATGACATATTTCATAGTTAACAGAGGATAATCACAAATCTACACCATGTGATTTTAGACAACCTGCACTTCCATTCTCACGTTCTGTCTTATGTAACTCACGTTACAGATTCAAAGATTTCTCCATAATCAGTTTATGCCCAAGAGCTTTTCTTTTAATATCTGACAAAAGTCGAACAAACCCATCTTTTGCAAGACCACCTTGCTATTGAGCTTTGTGATACATACAACTATTATATGCAATTTTGATACAGGTCGATTGCTATGAAGTTAAGTGTACCCAATGACTTGTTTCCATTTATGTTCATTGACTCATCCATAAGTGAGCGGGCTTGTTGTGAAATATTCCTCCAAAATTATTAAGGTGCATCTTCTATCGAAATGCCCACAAATTCTACTGCTACAAGCCATTGGAATACTTCCTTATCAAGACATAGGTTCCATATATATATCGACACCTGCCATTCATTTTTCAACTTTGTGCTCATGGAAAACACACAAACAACTACTTGAAGATTGACTACACGTTCACAAGAATCAAGGTAACCTACAAATGGTTGAACTTTGTAAGTTTACTTGTGCTAAATCATTATAAACAGGTGCATTTTCGGTAGAATTTGACACCCTCCATTTTGTACTTTCATTTTTGAATCAGCTTGCGATAGGGTGGAGTTGAAATAATCCCTATGAGTTTTATGGATCAAGTTGAGCAACTGTTAGAGCTATTAATCACTCTAATCATATATTTTGTCAACACTATAGTCACACTTGACAAAACCGCTTTACAATCTATTGTAACGTTCTTGCAAGTTTCAGAAGTGAAAGAAACATTACTTCAAACTCAGAATCGATTTCTTCATGACACACATGAGCGAAAGAATCTTCGATAACATTATGAACTAGTCCTTTTTCAAAACCCTATATTTGAAGATGATGAAGAAGATGAGGTTGATTCAGACCAACAACCAACCCCAAATTCAAGTGCATATAAATTTCAGCTTCCTCTTTCCAAGCCATTCATCATACCTTGGAAAGAAATCATGCACAACAAGCATAGAACAAGTATTGGATATGAAAAGGATGTAACCTTTTTTAATTCGGATTAGAAAAAACTGATCTAGTTCTAGAGTGATGAATTGCTTCAAGAAAGTTCACATTCACCAGCTCCAGTTCAAGCGAAAATTCAAATATCCCAACATTGTCAGCAAATTGACCACATGGAAGGTCAATGATTTGATCTTCATTGTTGCGAGCATTGTGTAAAACATGATCATCCTTCATATACGTGTTTCAAATGAAAGACAAATACAAGAGTAAAGAACCACTATGGGTGGAGGGATTATTGGTGATGCTAATCAATATTTAAGAAGATCTGTCAATCATATTGATGCATTCAATCTTGATTGTTGATGCATATTACAGTGAAAGGATTTACATTTTCTAACCTAGTACCTGACAAGGGGGAACAACATCAGTGATTTAAAGTCAATCTTCCAGTTTCAAAGTCCTACCAGTTGAGCAGTGACAAGCGACCATGACAAAAGACTGTGATTGGTTTGTGGTTTCTCTTAAATGACCACTTAGTAGAAGACTTATAACTTCTTCTAGAAAATAATTTGTGGTTTTCCTTAAACCTCCACTTTTTAGAAGACTTCCATCTTCTTCTACATCATATTTTATGGTCATATTTAAACCAGTATCAAGAGCACTTCCAATTAGAAAAATACATTATATTCGATCTTCTAGCTAACTTAGGAACTTTTCTGGGAACCATTGATCCTAGAGTAGAGTTCCAGAGTTTGTGGTCATCCTTAAACCACCACATTCCTTTGTGGTATTCATTTAACCACCACCACCATTTAGTAGAAGACATCAACTTATTCTAGCCATTTGTTTTGTGGTCATCCCAAAACCACCAAATTCAGAGAGCACATTCATCCATCGACAACTACACATTTCCATATTTCATCTACCCACTTTTAGATATCATCTCTCGCCTTGTAATCATATACACCCCTTTAGATTAAGGGGGAAAATGTTGGAAATATAATCTATTAGGGTTACTTGATTGGAGGAATACAAAGTGAACCGTCCTTGGGAGTCTAAGGGACTTCTTGGAATATTAATCCAAGTGTCAACATCAATGTACTTATAGATGTATCATATTGATGAATTAATGAACTACACGCTTACCTTATTTGCATTGTCTAACATCCATAACCAAATTTGTAGTGCCTTGCCTTGTTGTGAGAAATATCTTGGTTCAAAATAATTTAGGAGACAAAAGAGCGAATTGATTGACAACTTTATAAGAATATGACTTAGATATAAGGCCTGCAAATATTGTTAAGGGAGAAGGATTCTTCAATACAGAATCTAAATCTAAAGGGAATGAAAATGATGAAGATAAAAAACCGTTGGAGATTTATTTTTTCTATATCCCTGTCAACACTTATTCATGGTATTATGAGATGAGGTACTATTCGATTCATGGCACAAATATGAAATACATGGAACCAAAAAAGAAAATATCTCTAAGGCTCAATTCAACTCAATATCACATTTCTCATGGGATATTATTTAGGAATAACTATTATGGTGTTTTGTTGATTTGTGTAGAGAAAGATGATGAAGAAAAAATCATATATTAACTAGATCATGGTCCAGTTTGAGGACATTTTGGAGGAGATACCACAATAAAAATGATTCTCAAAGTAGGTTATTATTGGACCACCTTATTTAAGGATGCTCATGCATATGCAAGAATGTTCCAAGAGTGCTATAGTTCAAGTGAAAAAGGAAAGACACCAACTTTCCATTTGCAACCAGTTTCAATTGAATTTCCATTTCAACAATGAGGTTTAGATGTAATAGGAGAGATCAATTCTAACTTGTCCTAGCTGCACAAGTACATCCTAACTACAACAGATTATTTCACACACTGGACCAAAGAAATTCCTCTCAAGGTGGTGAACAAACATCAGGTGGTATATTTCCTTGAATCTTATATTGTAAATAGGTTTGGTGTTCTAGAGTCTTTAGTATTTGAAAATGAAAAATGTTTTTCATCATCAAAATTGACTGAATATGCACTTGAAAAGAATATGAAGATTAAATATGTATCTAATTACTATCCCCTGGGTAATGGGCTATTTGAATCCACAAATCATAACTTGATAAAATTCTGAAAAAAAAAAAAGATTGTGACAAAACACCAAAGGACTTAGCACCTAGCCCTACCTAATGTGTTGTGGGATCACCGAGTAACACCTAAAAATTCCCTAGGAAAATATCCTTTATTTTTTGTATATGGACATGAAGCTTTCTTTTCCACTCATACTTTCTTGCCTTCTCTACAATTATCTCAAAATCCCGAAGACAAAGAATTCCTAGTAATGCAACAAAGACTAAACATGCTCCTTAAACTGAAAGAAGATAGAGAGAAATCTAAAGAGAAATTAATGGAACATCAAGAACTGATCAAAATATGGTTTGAAAAATACTTTGTGGGAAATAAATAATTTCAAGAGGGAGATCTAGTTCTTAAATGGGATAAGGCCAATGCAATGAAAGGAAAACACACTAAATTCGAAAAAATATGGCTAGACCCATATAAAATTCATGAGAAAATCGGGTCAAGAAATCTCAAACTCAGAAAATTGGAGGGAAACATGGAGGAGCTCCCTCTCAATGGTCAAATTCTTAAAAGATACTTCTCCTAATCACCTTTGGTGCAACATTTTTGTGCGTAAAATATTTCTTTAGTGTTAAGCACTTTCCTTTTTAAGTTTTGAAAATATTTTTAGGATAGACATGTATTGTTTTCTTAATTTATGAATTATTTTTCTCATAATTTTATAGAAGATCCTTGTTGATTATTCCTTAGTTTTCATCCACAACTTCTAATGGATAGTTGGGAATTCATAACAGTATTGAAATTGGCTTCCTTTATAAGTAAATTTTCAAGTGTTCAAAAGTGACAAAGTTACCTTGTACTATTTGTTAGCAACAATTTTTGTCTTGGGCACAAAAGTACCCAGGTCTGCAGGTTGCACGAAAAGTGCCCAAGCATAGCACGGAAGAATCTATTTTCAGGTTACAAGTCAAGCGAGCGGGCGAAGTTTTGCTGTCGAGCAGCCGAGACCCATCTATAAAGCTGATCGCTAGTCAATGGGATCTTGGGGCTACCAAGTTACTCGAGGTATAGCGTCAGAGAAAGCACCTATATTTCAAGACAAAATCTGGGTCATCCGATCTAGTGACGCATGGCGCAAGATATAGTCACGTCGGCATATCAGCATTCGGGAGTTCGAAGGGTAAAAGTCCCTCTTCTTCGTACATCTCGGAACCCCGAACCCCAAAGCACCGAAAGCACCCAGAATCGAGCCCATGGTTTTGGTGCCTGGTCACAAAGGAGCAGGCCTGGAGGAGGGGTGCTAAGGTTTATCATTTGGCAAGACGGGTCCCGAAGAGCTGAGAGCGATCTTAGCTGTTCATCCCGGAGGGACACGTGGTGCATAATTAGGCTCTCTACGTTTTCTCCCATCGCGACTACAAAGCACAAGGAGCAGCCCTTTCATATCCCCAAGACGTGAAGCGCCAAAGACGTCCCAGACCCAGGCCCACAGTATTACTGAATTAGTTCAGGACCGTCAGATCAGAGAGGGGCGCATGGCACCCATTAGGCCGTCTCGACATTTCACCCATTGCAACTTCGAAGAGAAAGGATCTTCTCCTTCCTATCCACGAACCCCGAAACACCAAAAGCACCTTTGAAGATAGGCACAAGGTCACAACCCGTAGTCACTTGAAGGCAATAGAAAGAGCTACGCAAAGGGCCAAAGTGCCGGGTATAGCTGCAGAAGGCATCATCGTCTTCTCCAAGTGCTAGTTCAACTTGATCTCAACCCTGATACCTGCTTGGAGTAAATGAAGAAGAGAAAGGGTGGTTGAAACCTCACCTCACTCGTTAATTGCAAGGTATGGATGTCCCGGCGGGAAGTCTGCCTGAGATGGTCCCTTGTATTGATTCTTTCGATAGAAGCCATGCCGAGTCCTCGACTCACCAAGGAATCCTGCGCACGCTAATTCAACATTTAAGGGCTCAAATACCCCCTAGCGCGAGCCATGCATAATTAAGGTGGCGTATGACAGAGGAGTGCAGGCCAGATTTGATTGAAGAGACGCTTCATCCCGAAAGTCTAGGAGGCCTTTGATGGGCAAATGTTTAGGAGTATATATACTTTTTTTTGATATTTTTTAAGGGATGGATGGTAGAGCAAAGCTCCCGATTGTAAAGTTTAAATAGAGACTCTAGTTCTCTGGTTATGCATCTGTATGTAAGATTTCTTGCTTACTGACAGATAGTTTTCTTACCCCATCTAGTTTTCATCTCATACCAAGGGAGTTCATGATTGACTGATTCAAATGAATTATTGCAATTATGTTACAATAAAGGATTTATTGTTTCATTGTTGTATTCTCCGGTTTTCTATGTTTGAATGTAAGAAGATCTTGTGTTTAGATGTTTTCTCCTACAGTTTGTTAGAAACCTGATGTTTACGATAGACCTTTGCATTTCTCTTATACAAGTCTTCCCCCTATTCACCCTTACTACAACTCACTGTCTGAAGTTTATCTAAGACCTCACTTGCCCATGCATGCCTGGCCTAGTTTCGGAGTTAGAACAATATTGTTTTGAGTTAACTTCCATTCAATCCCCCCTTTTTATAAATGAATCGTGACATAAACAGATGGGCATCGGGCTCTGCTCCTGGTGCAATCCAAGAGTGACTTCTGACGCTAACATTTCTGGCGTCGTTGCAGGGGACGAAGTTGAAAATTTTCCTTGAGATTGAATGCCATTAAGCCTCTGATTCTGAAGGTGTATTAGGTATCAAAGTCTCTAAAGATTTCTACTATGCACCTGGTGACTCCATTGTGACGACACCACTGTGCCGAGCCTGCCGTGTTAATTGTGGATTTCAGAGGCAGACACACGCGATCCCATCCATAACTGCCTCTAGCTACACCTAAAACTGATCCAGAGGTGGTTCTCAAGAAAGGAAAGGCCTCTGAAGGAGAAGCTTTCACCGCCGAACCAGGTAATCCTCCATCCCCTTCTGTAGGAACTCCATTTTCTCCTCCTTAGTTTCTTAGCAGACCTTTTTCTGAAGTTTCTCGTTTCCTGAATTTAGGGAGTGTTCCTATTGAGTTTTTCCCCCCTGGTCTGGGATTAGAGGGAGAAACCCTTGTCACTCCCCTCTCCCCTGATGCTGTACCTTGGCGTAGACCCAGGACCACAAAATATTTCCCCACTCCTAGCTTTACCACTCCTCCTCTTGTTAATGTTGCCTCTTTTGCACAAAGAGAAGCATCTGCTGGCTTAAGCCTATTAGCCTTCTCCCTAAATCCCCTATTGTTTCCCATTCCACTTAGAAGCTCATCCCCAGTATCCCCTTTTCGATCTCCTTCTCCTCCAAGTTCTTCTCCACATAATATCCCTATGGCAGGAGAAAATCCCCCTATGACCAGAATGGAGGCTATTATAGCCGCTAGGTATGCTCCCCTTGTGTTACCCTAGCCTCTCAATGCCCTCCCAGCAGATGGTTACCTCAAGCAGCTGCCCAAGTTTACAGGCGAGGGGGACATAACTACAGAAGAACACCTAGAAGCCTTTTACAGTTTTACAGATGATAATGTTATCATGCATGCAGACGTATGGATGAGGATTTTTGTCCATAGTCTTCAAGGCGAGGCTAGAAAATGGTTTAAGGCCCTGCCTCCTGGATCTATTGATGGGATCGAAGCTTTGGATAATGCCTTTTTGAGACAGTGGGGAGATAAAAAAGACTTCATGTATTACATGATAGAGTTTGGGTCTTTAAGGAGAAAAGAAGGAGAGTCTGTCTCTGAATTCTCTAAGAGATTCAATAAAATGTACAATAAAATCCATGCTAATATAAAACCCTTCAAAGCCTCTGCAAAGATCACTTATGCTAGTGCCTTTGATCCAGATTTCTGCCTCCTGTTGAGGGAAAGAAGAGCCACTACTTTGGCCCACATGTAGGATGCAGCAGTGGAGGTAGAATATAACATATTGGTTGTTGACCGACTCAGGAACACTGCTGATAGAAACATATCCAGGAAGAGGCCTAAAGCCTCCCCATCCAGTTCCTCTCCCCTGCCCCTTTAGACAGATGAGACAGCTAGAGTGCTAAAATCACTTTCTGCCAGGATGGAAAGGTGGGAATTAGAAGGGAAGCCCATGTATAAAAATCCCCAAAATATAGATAGCAGGGGCTTTAGGAAGCCTAATAACAATGTGCCACATGATTTCCCAAGGGAACATAAGAGCAGAGATAGAGATGATCAGAGGATTCAAACCCCTCTCCAGAATAACCTAGTTTCTCATGAGGAAGGGGAGGAGGTGGATGAACTCGACCCTGAGATCCACTGCATCAAGGACACTTCCCCATTTCCTCATTTGACTCAATCTGCATATGAAGAATCCCTTATCAACACTCAAATCAACGACTTGAGTAGAGGGGAAAAAGCCAACAACACTCCTAACAGATATAATCTCAGGTCAAGAAAGAAAGAAGGGAATTTTGATAGCCAGGATCGGCCTCTCATAGCAGAAAGACCTACTAAAGCTGCAACAACCACTACTAAAGGAAAGAAAACTCAGAATACTTCGCCAGTAGCCAAGGAACCTGTCTCTGAGGTAAGGGAAGCTCCTAAGCCTATTCCCTCGTTTAATTTTGAGCATGAGATTCAGAATATTAGAATTCCTGTACCCCTATCTGAACTAGTTAAAAATGAAGATTTCAAAAGGTCCCTCTCTAAGATGCTACAATCTGAGCCCCCCCAGCCTTCCACTGACTCAATAAATCTCCAAGATGAAAAGCCAGTAGTTGTCCTAGGGACCATGGTAGAAGATAGAGATGATTCATCCCCTCCTTTCTACACATCCCTGAACATACATGATGAAGTGCTGCATAACTGCCTCATGGATTTAGGGGCTTCCCATAACCTTATGCCCAAAATAGTAATGGAAGAATTGGGACTGGAGGTGACAAAGACTTATCATGATTTGTACTCTTTCGATCCAAGGAGGGTGCAGTGTCTGGGAGTCATCAAATACCTGGCGGTCTCTTTGTTTCAGCTGCCCATGAAGAGTGTGGTCATGGATATTGTGGTAGCTGATGTCCCCCCCAAATTTGGCATGTTGTTGTCAAGATCTTGGATTAAAAGGCTTGGAGGAACATTACATATGGATCTCATGTATGCCACTATTCCAGTCTTCGAAGGGGAACAAAGGAGGTTATATAGGGAAGCTCAGTTGGCCTACATTGTTAGTGACAAAGAAAACCCCACCAATCATCCTATCTTCGCACTTGACACTGATTTGGAGTCTAGTTTATTGCATCTCACTGATGCTCCTGAAGACCCTGTCCAAGTCAGAAAACAACCCAATCTTAATTATCAGATTCCCCCTCCAACCATCTCTGTTTGGAATATGTTCTTCGACGAAGCTTCTTCTAGTGAAGGCACTGGCGTTGGAGTGGTTTTCATATCACCTTGTCAAGAGACCATACCCCTGTCATACAAGATGGAATTTGAAACTACCAACAATGTGGCGAAATATGAAGCTCTTGTTCTGGCTATGAGGGTTGCAAAAGAAATGGGAATTAAAGAGATAGCAGTATTTGGAGATGCTGAGTTGATTATCCAGCAAGTCAAAAATGCTTATTGTGCTAATCATCCTTGGCTCAGAAATTATAGAAATGAGGTATGGGACTTGATTAATAATTTCTTCTTGGCTTTTAACATTTCTTTCATTCCAAGGGGGGAAAAGACTTCAGCCGATTCTTTAGCTATCTCGGCTAGTTTGCTCAAAGTTCCTCTACCGCCTATGGTCAAATATGATGTTGAAATAAAATATAGGCCCTCTGTACCAGACAATGTCAAGCATTGGAAGGTATTCGAAGATGATCTGGAAATCAAAAAAATTCTCCAATTTGTTGATGAATTTTCTGCGTTGCACATTGATCAAGATCCCGACTTGGAAGGTGAACCTCACCTTGAGGTGTTTTTAAATGAAATTGCTAATCACCATATTATTCAGCTACCTAGCAATCACATTCCGAGGGGACTAGTCCCTTTAGAAAGATTGTTCGATGGGAATGATGTGGCAGTAAACGGTAAGGTTTCAAATGAAGAAGCCGACATAACTGAGTGTAACATTGGCACACAGGAGGAGCCCAAGTTTGTCAAATTATCAAGCAACCTAACCAATGAACATAGGGAGGAATATACTGAGTTATTAAAGGAATTCACTGATGTGTTTGCGTGGACCTATGAAGACCTCAAGACTTATGACACATCTATCATTGAGCACAAGATCCCATTGAACGAAGAGGCTAGGCCATTTAGACAGAAGCTGAGATAGATAAATCCCATGTTGTTGCCCGTCATGGAGAGAGAAGTGAAGAAATTGTTAGATGCCCAAATCATTATCCCCTTGATATATTTGGAATGGGTGGCCAATTTGGTCCCAGTGAAAAAAAAAAGTGGAGAAATCAGGCTCTGTATTGATTTCAGGAACCTGAATAGGAGCTCAAAGAAAGACAATTACCCCTTGCCCAACATGGAGAAAATACTGTAGAGGGTAACTGGTGCATCTCGGATATCCATGATTGATGGTTTTTCTAGCTATAATAAGATATCAGTCATGCCTGAGGACAGAGAAAAAATGGCCTTCACCACTCCTTGGGGCACATTCATGTATGCCAAAATGCCTTTTGGATTGATGAATGCAAGAGAAACATTTCAGCGAGCCATGGACATAGCCTTCATTGGGGAGAAAAATAAGTTTGTGGTGATCTATCTAGATGAAATAACAGTCTTCTCCAGGTCTGATAGAGAGCATTGCTGTCATCTGAGAAAACTTTTTCTGAAATGTTGGAGGTTTGGCCTATCCTTAAACCCCAAGAAATATTTGTTTGCTATGAAGGAGGGGAAGCTGCTAGGCCATATAGTATCAGCAAAGGGAGTAAGAATTGACCCCAGCAGGGTAGAGGCAATTCAAACCCTGTCACTTCCCAGATCTAAGAAGGAAGTTTAGGCCTTTTTGTGGAAGATTAATTTTCTGAGGAGATTCATCTAAAATTTTGTTGAGATGGTGAAACACATCACAACCATGCTCAGGAAGGGAAATGAAGTGAAATGGACCACCGAACCCAGGGAATCTTTTATCCAAATAAAAAGGGCATTGACTAAGGCACTTGTGCTGATCAGTCCTGACTATTCCAAAGATTTCCTAATTTTCTCTTTTGCTTCTTTTGATACAGTAGCAACAGTCTTGTTGCAGGAAAATGAGGAAGGGAGAGAGCAACCTATTGCCTTCTTCAGCAAGGCAATAATGGATGCGGAGATCAGGTATGAAATCATGGAGAAACAGGCCTATGCCTTAGTGAAAGCTCTCAAATCTTTTAGAGTCTATGTCCTGCACTCAAAGGTAACCACATACGTTCCTTCGGCCTCTGTGAAGGACATCCTTGTACAACCCGACATAGACGAGAGGAGGAGTAAGTGGATAGCCAAGATCCTGGAGTTTGACTTGGAAATAAGGCCTACCAAATTGATCAAAGGTCAAGGCTTAGCCAAGTTGTTGGCTGAAGCAAATTGCAAATCCTTGAGGGTAGATTTCATCAATGCATTTTCAGAAAATCAGTAGAATCAACTGTCTGATGTCAACCCTCAAATAGAACCCTTGTTGGCTCGATGTCCCTGGTATAAGGATGTTATACATTTTTTGCAGGAGTTGCGGCCTCCAGATGGCCTGCAAAGAAACAAGGCAAGAGCTTTGAAGCTCAAAGTAGTCAGATACTGCCTTGTCGATCAAATTTTATACTGGAAAGACCCCCTGGGGGTTCTTTTAAAATGCATGAATCCGCAAGAGGCTGACAGGATCATGGTTGAATTTCACAACGTCCTATGCGGAGGACACCATTTCTGGAAGACCACAGCTCATGAAATTTTCAGAGCTGGGTACTACTGGCCCACCTTGTTCATTGATGTTTGTAGAGAAGTTAGAGCCTGCATCCCATGCCAAAGTTTTTCAGGAAAGCAATAGCTCAAATCTCTGCCTTTAAAGCCTGTAGTTGTTTCTGGACCTTTCCAGCAATGGGGCCTAGATTTTATTGGATAAATCCACCCTGCTTCCAATGGGTAGCACAGATGGATCCTGACTGCTATAGATTTCTTTACTAAATGGATCAAAGCTATCCCCACCAGGAGTGCTTACCACAAGGTAATTATTGAATTCCTGGAAGACCTCATCACAAGATTTGGCTTCCCAAGAAAGATCGTTACTGATAACACAACCTCATTCAAGGCTGAGCCATTAGCGAAGTTATGTGAGCAATTCAGGATCAAACTAATTCACTCCACCCCATACTATCCCCAGGGCAATGGTTTAGCAGAGTCCTCCAACAAAAGCCTGATAAGGATCATCAAAAGACTATTGGAGGACAACAAAAAGGCCTGGGATTCAAAGTTGAAATTCTCTCTATGGGCTGATCGAGTGACCACAAAGAGATCTATAGGCATCTCCCCTTTCCAATTAGTTTATGGAGCAGAAATTGTTTTCCCTTCTCAGCTAGCCATTCCTGTAGCAAAGTTCTTCTAGGATCATCAAGAGCCTGATGAGATGATTAGAAGAGTTCATCAACTGGTGGAAGTCCATCAGGCCAAAGAGAAGGTAATGGACATAATTCAGGACCATCAGCAGAAGGTCAAACTAGCTTTTGACAGGAAAGTCAAGAAGAAAGAGTTTGAGATCAGGGATTTGGTGCTTAAGTGGGATGCACCCATGCAAGACAAGGGAAAACACGACAAGTTTGACGCCCTATGGATCGGGCCTTTCAAAATCTTTGAGGTTTTCTCAAACAACACATATAGGTTGCAGGATTTGGAGGGTGAAGAGGTTTTCAATAGCCCAGTAAATGGGCATTTTCTGAAGAAATGTTTTGTTTGAGATTTAGATGGCTCCTTTGTTTGTAAATATTGTCCTTTTGATTCTTTGTTCATTTTCCTTTTTATTATTTTCAGTTTAGTAAATAACTCCATAGCCCAATAGCAAGGCACTGAAGCTGCAAATGAGTTCTTAGAGCATCATAGGGACGACTCTATCCCCCATGGAGCCTAATGTTAGTGACAATTTTTGTCTTGGGCACAAAATTACCCAGGTCTGCAGGTTACACGAAAAGCGCCCAAGCGCAGCACGAAAGAATCTCTTTTCAGGTTACAAGTCAAGCGAGCGGGCAAAGTTTTGTTGTCGAGTGACCGAGACATATCTATAAAGTTGATCGCTAGTCATCAGGATCTCGGGGCTACCAAGTTACCCGAGGTATAGCATCAGAGAAAGAACCTATATTTCAAGACTAAATCTGGGTTGTCCGATCCAGTGACGCATGGCGCAAGATCTAGTCACATCAGCATATCGAAATTTGGGAGTTCGAAGGGTAATAGTCCCTTGTCTTCTCACATCTCGGAACCTCGAACCCCAAAGCACCGAAAGCACCCAGAATCGGGCCCATGGTTTTGGCGCCTGGTCACAAAGGTGCAGGCCTGGAGGAGGGGCGCTAAGGTTTATCATTTGGCAAGACGGGTCCCGAAGAACCGAGAGCGATCTTAGTCGTTCATCCCAGAGGAACACATGGTGCATGATTAGGCTCTCTGCCTTTTCACCCATCGCGACTTCGAATTGCAAGGAGCATCTCTTTCATATCCCTGAGATGCAAAGCGCCAAAGACGTCTCGGACCCGGGCCCACAGTATTACCGAATTAGTTCAGGACCGTCAGATCAGAGAGGGGCACGTGGCACCCATTAGGCCCTCTCGACATTTCACCCATCACAACTTCGAAGAGAAAGGATCTGCTCCTTCCTATCCACGAACCCCGAAACACCGAAAGCACCTTTGAAGATAGGCACAAGGTCACAGCCCGTAGTCGCTTGAAGGCAATAGAAAAATTTACACAAAGGGCCGAAGCGCCAAGTATAGCTGCAGAAGGGATCACCATGTTCTCCAGGTGCCAGTTCAACTTGATCTCAACCTTGATACCTTCTCGAAGTAAATGAAGAAGAGAAAGGGTGGTTGAAACCTCACCTCACTCATTAATTGCAAGGTATGGATGTCACGATGGGATGTCTACCCGAGATGGTCCCCTGTACTAATTCTTTCCACAGAAGCCATACCGAGTCCTCAACTCACCAGGGAAGCCTGCGCACACTAATTCAGCATTTAAGGGATCAACTACCCCCTAGCGCAAGCCATGCAGAATTAAGGTGGCGTATGACAGAGGAGTGCAGGCTAGATTTGATTGAAGAGACGCCTCATCCCGAAAGTCTAGGAGGCCTCTGATGGGAAAATGTTTAGGAGTATATATACTTTGTTTTGATATTTTTCAAGGGATGGATGGTAGAGCGAAGCTCCCGACTGTAATGTTTTAACAGAGACTCTAGTTCTCTGGTTATGCATCTGTATGTAAGATTTCTTGCTTAATGACAAACAGTTTTCTTACCCCATCTAGTTTTCATCTCATACTGAGGGAGTTCATGATTGATTGATTCACATGAATTATTGCAATTATGTTACGATAAAGGATTTATTGTTGCATTGCTGTATTCTCCGGTTTTCTGCGTTTGAATGTAAGAAGATCTTGCATTTAGATGTTTTCTCCTACAGTCTGTTAGAAACCTGATGTTTACGATAGAACTTTGCATTTCTCTTATACAAGTCTTCCCCCTATTCACCCTTACTACAACTCACTGTTTGAAGTTTATCTAAGACCTCACTTGCCCATGCATGCCTGACCTAGTTTCGGATTTAGAACAATATTGTTTTGAGCTAACTTCCATTCGATCCCCCCTTTTTATAAATGAATCGTGACATAAACAGATGGGCGTCGGGCTCTTCTCCTGCTGCAATCCAGGAGTGACTTCTAACGCTAACACTATTATTTAAAATCAACAAAATATAGTATATGGTCAGGATAAATGGGAATGATCGGTTCATATATGTTTTTAAGAGAATGCCATGTTATAGAAAATTACTATAAATGCTCCTAATTGCAGGTTATATGTACTAGTGTGATCACTCTCATATTCAACTTAATGATTTTTAGAGAAATGAAAAGGTAATGACCACATATGTCTTTTGCATAATGTTTGTGAGATTGTCCCCCTTTACATGAATATAAATAATATGCCAAAATCTTCTCAGAGCATATCCATAAGGACAAAGTAATGACTGGGAAAACATATCTAACCAACTCTCATGTCATCCTACTTCCTAAACACCCAAATTGTAGAATTAATACATATATTACAAATATATAAGGGTGAATGTAAAAGAATAATGACAAGGAAGTTGAAAGCACTATGAGTTTGTGGGAGAAGTAGAAGTAAACCAATTTGGGATATGGACGTTGTTGGTAGAGGGGATATGTTTGTATTATAATGAGGAAGCTTCATCAAGGATATGGGCACTCACGAGTAGAGAAGAAATGATATAAAAAGAGAAACGAAGAACACACATTAGAACACAAATAGTCATGATTACTTCATTGTGATCTATTAATATCCTAATATTTATATGTATGAATTGAATTAATAAAATCAATTCATTAAAATCTTAGAGGAATTATTCAAAAGACCATCTTAGATATTATCACTTTCTCATCTTTCAATAAAAATATTAATGATGTGGGTTCCACGGTGTTGGTACACCTATAAATCTTTCATATTAGGAACATAACAAAATAATATAATCTTGAGGTATATCTAAAAACTAGAGATAATTTTTTTGTTCCATGTAAGTCACCATTTTTCACGCCCCAACAAATACCCACTAAGATTATTTGTCCTAGAGTATTTCAATGGTTCCTCCCTATAAAATTTTTAGCAAGGAACTATATCACTACGAACTTGATTTTCTACTAATAGAGGAAACTACTATTCTTCCTATGTAGTATCAAGCTTAACCAAATACATCTATGGTGATCTGAGGCATTATGAAGGTCTTTCGTACCTTTTTTGTCCTTTTTCATCAATATAAAAAATACAATTCTTGTTTGGGAGCCCTCATGCAATTATAAAGTAGATTTTTAGTCATCTGACCATGTGGACGGGCTATCATATCATTGCTCGTCGGAGCTTCTCCACTCGGGATCAATCAACATGCATTGGTCAGATCCCTTTTTGAGATCCAAAAGATGATAGGTTGTTGTACACCTTATATTATGAACCTATCATTGGAAATGTTTGCACATTATATTATGCACACTTTCGATTCCGATGAAATATTTTTGACGGTTTACCCTCGATACTAAGGAATTGTGTTATGTCGTAAAACATTCACCCTATAACCTGGTGTCAAAAAGGGGTTTGCTTTAAAAAAAAAAATATTATGAGGATCCTAAATTTAAACATCCAATGTTGGGTCTCCCACATAATTTCTCACATCACATGGCATGAGATAACTCATTGATTAATTTAACCTTATCCAAATGTTTAATATGCTCCATGGATCAAGATCCTTCATAGAGGCATGATCTTTGAGATGCAGAATATTCTTTCAGGATTCCTTTCCACTGGAACTAGAACTACCCATGAACCATTATTCTCTTTGATGGATCCTCTCCAATGGACCTCCTTCGATAGAACTATCGAAAGGATTATTTTCAGAGTTATCTTTTTAGCATATCTTTCTCTCTAATGGCTCATTCTGACAAGGTTAATTTAAAAAAGTGATAAAAGAACAATTGTTTAAACCTTGAACTATATGAACATTGTATGCATGTTGAATAGATATAAATAATACACATGAATGTACAATGTATCATTACTAGAACCATTCCCAATACATAAATAAAATACTCTTCGAGGAATTTCCATCGGAGGGCATGAAGACCTTGAAAAATATTGATAAAGCATTATGATAACTTCTTTCTCATAAAACTCTCGGAGGAAATTTTTCAAGATAAATCTCTCTACAAAAATGCTATGACACCACACACTCGATACACAAGTCTGGCGAAAATGTCTCCTTCCAAGAGTATTAATGATGACGCGCTTCTCTACCTAGAAACATGATGTAACCCACTTAATATTATTTGCAAAATATTAGGGGTAAATTATAAGTGCATAAAACCTTTTTCAAACCTAATTGACACATTATTCAATTTTTGTAAGTTTATGAGAACTGTGTTATGTATATTGTAGCATAAAGCTAACCCTAGAATTCTACAAAATTCTAGAATAACAGGTATGTATATGAGTTGATTTTAATTATTTAATTTTTGTTGATAATTTGGTACTAAACTTGTTTGAGTTTTTCCTACTACATAAGCTCGAAGAAAAAACATGTCACAACCAGAGAATAGGAGAGGAAAAACTCATGTGGTAAATGTACTAGCACCCGTCGTGATTACAGATGAGTTTCTGTCAACACGAATGAATTTCCTCAATGGGATAGATCATTGTCCCCAGTACGATAGATTAAGCTCATACCATCTCATTCATTGTTGTTCCCATATAATGACATTGTTAGATGGTGGTTCACACACCTTGATAATAATACAACTGTTATAATGAAAAAAATCAGAGCTTACAATATCATCTATGAAGCTAGAATACATAAAAAAAATTGATATCACCTCCTCGAACCTACAATTTCCTTGAATGAGTCATTTTTTCAAAAGTTTGGGAAATACAATGGGTACTTAAATAATTAATGGAAGACTAGTGGTATGATGAATAGAGACGGGTCAAGAAAGGAGAACAACAAATCCCTGCAAAACAACTTAAAGACCCCTAAATAATGTTGATTACTATGATATGTCGATTATATGGTGAAGGGACAAGTACTCACTTCCAAATGGAATGGTTTTCAATGACATATAGAGTGGCGAAGATGGGGAAAATATATTAGCATTCACCATTTTCCAAAATTTCAAAGAATCTCTGGATATGAAACAACATAGCTTCTTCAAGTTAGCATATCTCATAGATGCAATATGAATTGGTGTTCATTTCCCTTATTTTGGATGGAATTGGAGCCCCAAAAAACCACTTGTGCATGTATATTAATCATAATTGTGGGATGTTAATTACAAGAAATACATATATGACATATGTGACTACTTCTTATCCCCCCTATACGTCATGATTTTTGGGTATCCACCACACAAAATATCACAAATGGTCATAGAAACCCTCAGAGACATTGGAGACTGATACGTAGGTAAGTACTATTCTTATGTTAGGATATATGGGAGTTCAAAGGCCCCACATCTCTTTCCCAAGTACATTCCCAATAGGTTTCCATCCAAATAGGTTTCTTACCAAATAATAGGGATGGGGATAACCTGATTACTCTTTGCTAATAAAAAGAAACTATAGACCAAATTTCCACTGAGCATTGGAAGATACATTTTATCCAATGGTCCTCAAGCTAGAAAGGAGTTTGAAACCATGCAAGAGATATTACTATGTATAGGGGAACTAAAGGGACATGACCCAAATTATGTTGTAATTGATCATGTCAAAGTTGTTAGACTAACCCACCCTCCAATTCATGAAGTGAATTATTGAGAGGAAATTTTCAAGGGATCCTTCTCCTTTGAAGAGGTACTAGACATGTTACAATATGAGACAAATAAAGAAATGATTCAAAGGGAAGAAGAGGAGAAGATTAAAATAGTGGAGGAACTATTTATATTCCTTCTAGATGAGGACAAAGAAACACTAGATGATCCGAAATCGGATTCAGAAGCCTGACAGGGCTTGAAAAATGCTCAAAAATGAAAGTGCTCAGAATATGACGAAACCTATACCATTGCTTTCGTCTCATCTTCCTGATTCCGGTGGTATATTTACTTTGTCAAACGGAGTCCGTATGGAGAAGATATCACGTTCTGACCGAAAAGTCAAACAGGGAAAAAAAAGATGCTGACTGAGCAGTCCATACAGGACACGTGGCATGTCCGTACGCTGACACATGGAAGGTCTATACAGGACATGTGGCGGCTTCAGGTGCTGACACATGTCAGGAAGATTTGGCATTTTTAGCATACGGTTGGACCCATCCTGAAGTGACACGTGTCACCACTGGAAGGGTGACACGTGGCACGGGTGACGTCAGCAGCTGACGTGGCAAGATGACTGGGCAGATGTACGGCGGATGACGAGGCAGTATGGCTTCCAATGTGGCGATGACATGGCAAGGATGACTGGGCGTACGACATGTGATGACGTGGCAAGTGATTATTGGTTGGTAGCTGTCGAATCATTTGTTGACACGTGGCATATATTGGGCAAGTGATTGGGTGCCACGTGGCCCAATCACGGGCTCCCACGTGGCACACAGGTTTTTGTCAATTTGGTTTATGTCAAAAGATTTTGGAGTCTGGGGGATTCGAACCCCGGACCTCCTTACTGCAACGCCTTAACAATATTTGGTCGACCGCTAGACCACGCTTTAATGCTTGTAATGTATATGACTTTGATATTATTTAAATTAATATGTTGTAATGTGTGGTGGCGGGTCGGGCCGGGGCTAAGCCCCAGCCCGTGGTCGTGTGGTGTTACATATGACTATATGTTATATGGCGGGGAGTGCGGGGGGGTAAACAAATGTTAAGCCCTGGTTTCGTTTTAAATGTGATATGACCGATTGCTAGCAGGGGTGGCTCGCGCATAGCCCAAGGGCTAGCGCATGGCCACATGAAGCCCATGTGACCTTTTCAAGGAGCGCGCGCCCAAGACTAAGGGGCTAAGCCCGAATTTAACCAATTTATGGTTAAAAAGTGGGTTTTCAACCACTTTTGGTTAATTTTAATGTAATTAAGCCATTATTAATGTAATTGGGAGTTATTGGGTGGTTTTTGAGCCTAACTTCTTGGAGGAAGTTGGAGATGGGAAACTACCTTCCCAACTATTTAACCAAGGCCATTTTGAGGCCATGGGGACAGCTTTTGAGAGCATTCAGAGTAGAGATGCTAAGGAGAAGCCAAGTCAAAGTCAGTTTGAGGCAGGGAAGCCGTTGAGGAGGAGATGCTGTCGAACCATTTCTGAGAGCTCCGGACGTCCGTTTCACGTGTCGTTTTTTTGTGCATGGTTCCAGAGATCTGGGCGAACATGACCAGATTAGTCTTGTAGCCATTCGACATTGCAATGATGTACTATTGAGCTTTCGAACAGAAATAAAGAAGCCTCCCCCACAGAGAAAAGGCCCGGAGACGTAGGCAGGCAAAGTTGTGCCGAACTCTGTTATCAACCTGTGTATTATGGTTTGTTGTTTTTCATTGCATTTCAGATCTGCATATATTTATATGGCTGTATAATTCCTTTTCTTTTCTCGTTCTTTCACTAAGTTTCTCAATGGTTAATGAATGTATGCAAATAAAAACTCAACCATAAGTCATTCGAAAAATCCCGACGGATCACTAGAAGCAAGTGAAGAGGAAGAAAATAGAAAAGTTGAGGAAGAATCATAAAGAGGAAGGAAAAGGAAATTATATGAGTCTAAAAGTGTTTCAAAAAGATGTATTGTTGATATATTTAATATACCCATTCAAGAGTGTACCCCTCTATTGACAATACTAGGGAATTTCTATTATTCCTCTTAGGTGTTAGAATTGGAAGAAGTTGGTGAATACTATTACAACAACAAGACTAGAGGAATCAAGAATATACCAAACAAGAGGAAGAGGGGAGAGACAAATGTTAGTGAGGGGCCTTCTAAGAGGCCCATTGAATGCAAAGTAGGCCTAGACCCGAAGGACAATGCTCTACAAACTACTTAAGATATTAATGCATTTGCAAGAGCAAATAAAATGTCAGTATATGAATTAACTGCAACATTGGAAACCTCAGAAGATAGAGTGGTTTTGTTCGAAGAAATTTTTAGAACATAGAGATACAATATTACCAATGAGTTCAAAAGATAATTCAATATAGTAGAGAATCTTCACAAAGAAGAAAACGAAAGGGTATTGCAAATTCAATGAAACAAATTCAATATACAATTTCAGAAAATGGCCCACATAGTTAAAGGTCTACACAAGGGAGAACTATATGTCCTTAAGATGATACAATCTCAAGAAACAAATCACTTGAAATACTTTCATGTGCAAGTGATATCAAATTTGTAGGAAAAATGTATGGAATCCAACAGATTCATAGAATAACTAGAGCATAAAATACAAGGGTTGGTATAGGATAAACAGAAACTTGAAAAATATTTGGAAGAAATTCATATAGGAGCTATTATCTTGGAAATTATAAAAGAATCCAAAGCTACCAATGAAGAGTTGATAATGGTACAAAATAAGTGTTTTTGTGTCCTGGATGATATTGAATGAAATTAGGAGGATCAGATCAAGTTAAAAGACTAGATAAAAGAAAGGAGGGACATATATCATAAGGATTGGGATGCCTTTGACAAAATGGTTCATTGGCAAAGTGAATATCGTAACCCACCAAGTACCTTTCCAATCTACAGTGTTAGATAGAGTATAAAACACTGATTATTATTTGATACCTAGAAACCCCTGTTAGAACACATTAAAAGAATACAAGAGACAATAACCAAAGATTGCAGAAAATTATGGAATGCCTCATACTAGTTACTAGAAGAATTCATGATGGAAGTTATGCTAAACCTCGATGATGCATCCCTGTTGGGTATGTGTTATATTCTTTGCACGAGTAGTAGTGTCTGAGCATATGTGCCGAGCATGCAGGGGGGCGAAGCCCCCCGCGCGGAGGTCCGGGGGTAGCACCCCCGAATTTTTTTTTTGTGCCTTGGGAAACGTGACACCTACCTTGGGAAACGTGTCATGTATTTAGGTGGTTTTTTCGGCACATGGTTTTTGCCGATGGTTTTCTATTTCTGATTAAGGAATTAGGGTTTTGGACTAATCCAGGTCATTGGGTTAGGGTTTTGGATGCCGTTGGCTCCTATATGTATATTGTATTGTAAACAATGTAACACAATGTATGAATATTATATATGCTGGTTTTCCCGGTTTGGGTTTCCAGGGGAAAAATCTATGTGTAATGTTGCATTTTCCATTGTATCTTTTCTATTCTTTTCTAAATATATGTTTACAGTAGACATTGTACAAGGTTAGTATTTACAATCCCCTCATGAAATAAGGATAATAGAACTTGAAACCAAAACGGATGCCAATCAAGAAGCTATTGAGCAGATTATAGAAGTAAACAAATAAGTATTTAAGGAACAACTGATGAAACCAACAAGAATGATCACATTGGATAAAAACTATATAAAGAAGGCCGAGAAAATTTTAAAGCTAGAGGTGACAACCAAGATCTGCGATGGTGAAATAGATTTGGAGAAAATGCAACTGAACAAGACAGAATTAATCTTGAAAGATTATGGATTGTGGAAATAATATAGATATAAAATGGAACTTCATAAAGTCGCATGATTATTGTGTTTTGTAGTAGGCCCTTCCCATTTTGATTATTCTTAAAAGTGCAAATTCATGGTAGGGAATATGAAACGATAGGTCAGAACTGTCATTTGACATGATGATAGTTACCAAATGTAAACGATCTCTCTTGATTTATAGAAGAGATCATTGCAAGAGGAAGAGGAATTTTTCCCATTGTATGTTTGAACAATACTATTACTACCTGATAATAAAGAGCAAAAGCATTTTGGGGAATTTATGATTCAGACAAATGTGTATTATAATTTTATTTATGTATTTGTCTCTTGTTTGAGTATTATGGAATTATGTTAGATGAATTAGTTCTTAACTGTGTTCTTCATTCTTAAGTTGTGATTTATTTCATTATGAATGTATAAATTATTCTATTGTTACATATTGCAATTAATTGTTAATGTATATTTAGCATTATTGTTTTCATTTATTACTTGCATGTATGAATTATTTATGTTCTTGGTAATATCATTTTCTACTGTGCTCATATTATTTTAGTGTTATTCTAATTTGGATATGATAGTTTAATATAGAGTTAGATTAGTATATTTTTAGATAGAAAAAATTATTATTTTTTAATTCTTATTTTAATTCTTCTGGGAACATTCTTTTCTCATATTCATAAGCAAAAATATTTTAGAGTGGAAACCAAGCCCACATACTAGTCGGAAACACTATCCCAAATCAAAGTAGGTATAATTGGTATATGCCATCGAACATTCTCCCTTAATTTCTTGACAAGGCCTTTGGACTTGTCAACACATAGCTAGATGAATTTTGGTGGGTTAGGGAATGAATACATTGAGGGGAAAACTCAGACAATGAAGGAAACGTTAGGGTGCAACTGCAAAAATGAGAAAGGGGGTATCGAGGGCTCATTGGAAAAGGGCATGGAGTATCCTATGCCAAGATATAAAGTTTAGGAGTGTGAGGAGAAGAAGGTAATAAGATGACGAGTTTAGGGTTGACACTCCCTCCTTGGTGCATATCCATATATATAAAAATGAAACTGATCGAAAATTAAAGAACACGTGGATGCAGATATATTACCTACCTATCAGTTTGTTGACATGTGGCAAGTGAAGAGGTTGATGGTAGGTGATCATTCTCTCATGGGATTCCTTTTCAAACATGATCCAAGCACTCTCTCTCGATGACGAATTGTGAAACTAAGAGCTTATGGGTATTTTTATAACTTCTTTGGTTCGTGGGCATGAAAAATGATTTCCATGTATCAATGTACATCACCTAAAAATCAGTAATGGGCCAAAGAGTATCAGTAAACAACATCCATATTCCCAACTCACAAGTGAAACACTTTTCTAGTGAATGATATTTCCATGTATTTATAATGATGGTGGTATTCTTGTCAATACATGGAGAAAGCATTTTCTTTTAAAAACTTCCAAATTTTTATTGGTGAAGAAGGTTAGATGTAGTCTGACAAGTCGCTAATGAGAATATCATAGCTGCCAATATGATGAGGAAAACTCATCAATATTCAAGAAAATAAGGTATCAGTGGTGATGTCACGATGAGCACCGATGTGTTGGAGACCAAGACTTGATGGTCGTTGATACACAAAGTCAAGATCAAAAATTTTCTAAGGGTTGAGCACTTTTGTATGTCGGTAAGGAAAATAGTAACTCACCAATATTGGATATATCGATGAGGAAAACATTAACTCACCAATATAGGTAGGATCAATGAGTCAAAAAATTAGAAAAACCTTAGGTGGAATGTTGAGAAAGTTTTGATGAAGATCATAAGGATGACCTGGCCTCTACAACAAGTCAAGACAATCTGAAGATGATAAAATAAGATTCCCCATTTCTTAAGAGAAATTGACTCTTTGATAAATGAAACAAGAAAAAGGGAAGGTGTTCGTGCTTATCACAACACATAGAAAGATATGACAAGTCAAAGAAATTCAGGAAAGGTAAGGCTAGACATGGAAAGGAAATTCTAGGTGAGCTAAGACAAGATAAGACAAGGAAATTCAATGCAAGGAAGGAAAGGCAACACAAGACAAGGTCAATTAGGTATCACAAGATCCAATGTAGTGTGGTTTTGAAGCATGACACAATTAAGAGGAAAATTGCAAAAGGAATATATCATTTATAATAAAGTAGTTTGGATGTAATTTTCAACATTATTATGACCATATTAAAATGCAAATTCATCCATATAGGTTTCCATTAGTACGATAAGATTTTTTGGCACTAGCATTTTTGGAGAAAATGGAAATTGGTAAATAGTTTTTTTTCTTTAATACATTAAGTGGGAAAATAGATGAATGACAAAATTTAACCCTTAGAATTTTCTTTGAAACCTTTACAAGTTCATCAAGTTATCCCATAACCCTTGTAATAAGTCTCACTTATATCTATGTTTCATTTGTATCATATGATTTTTATAATATTGGCATGTGCATATACCTAAGTTTATATATTTAAATTTTAATTTTAAAAGATATTGATTATAGTGGTTTGAGTTGTAATGTACCCCAGCCCAACCAAGGGGCATTACGATGTAGAATAATCATAAAAACGCAATTTTCTGGTAACTAATTAATTTCCTGTAGCTTACAGATATGAATTACATACATATTTAATTGTTGTCTATTACCATAAATCCAATGCATGTACAACATGAAACAAACATGAATGAAACTCAATAATTCATCATAGTAGCATATAATTCATTCCCAAATACATAGAATACATGCAAAATAATTTAACTTGTAGATACAACACAACAACAAGATAAAACACTTATCTTTCAAAATAGTTGTGCAACAAGTTGCTTGGGATGAACATTCCACCCAACCATAGACTGATTGTTTTCAATATCATCATCCATTCACCCCCAAGATGAGGTTACTAATCCACAAAAGAGGATGGTCTCTCACTACCCACTCACAACTTATAAACTCGCGACCCATTGGTATTCTCCTACAACTATTCTGATTTTCCACCAGCACTCTTCCTCTCAACCTTCCCAACCCAAGGAATGTACCCCTTCATGACTAATATCAATCCCCTAGGAATTCCATTTTATTATCAGGGTCTCTATAGCAAATGTAACCAAGAATATCTTAACTAGGAACTCAAGGGAACTTGTTGCTAGGAAAAACTACCAGCAACAACAATAAACACTTATTTTTTCAGTGCAACTCACACAGTAGTTCACTCTTCAGGCTTGAAAACCTGATTCTTCAATATTCAAATTCAATACGCTCAAAAAATGGTCCAACATGCTCTAAAATTCACCCTCCATGGATGCACCATTTCCAAGCTCTCTTTCTTTCTCTCTCCTTGCTCCTCATTCACGGAAATTGAATGTGTTAAAACTTTTGTTGTCACCGATATGAATTTCTCTCCTTTGGATTACTTTATTTACTCACAAACTTCCCCAAGTTGATTTAACTCAACCGATATGTGCCCAATAAGTATGGGATTTAACCACTCTCACCCACCCACCCTCTTACATGTATTCAATAATTGGCTTTGGGAACAATCAATAAGAAATTACAAGGTTCATATACCAATAACATATTTAGGAAAATGGGTTGAAACAATATTCATGTGTATTTCCCCCTTGGAACCCCTCTTAGACATTTTCCTAGACTCACCCATCTATTGTGGATTAATTCATCCCCCATCTTTATCCATGCCCCCTTATGAGTTGTCGTCACATTTTATTATTAAAACATAGAAACACAATTCTCATATTACATTTCTTGGTTGTAGCCACATATTATATCTACACTAAGCATTAATTAAATTGAGGATTATAGTGGGGATGTTACATGAGTTATATAATAAGGGATCAATAAGGATTGATAATATCAATGTTTTTATGCCATATATTTCACATGATTATAACTAGAAAAAAAAGAGCCACATGTTTACCCAAATCTAGTTAAGGACCATACATTCATAAACATTAAATACAAAAACAATGAAATTGATAAAAAATAATGTTCCATGGAATATATATATATTAAAAATCATCTTAACATTCTACAAAATGGCATGTTGTGCCCAATATACAAAATGATGACAAGTTCCCTAACATAGAAAATTGTCATATGGTGGCCTAGATACAAAATGACAGTCATTGATCACTCATTTACCACTTCCACCCTTGCAAATATCAAGAGCACCTTGGAAATCAATCATTCTTCTCTTACTCAAACATGCACCTTAAGTTGTTTTGCGCCTGGGCATGGTTTGTCTCTTTAGAGACTTTACAAAGAAATAACATTCTTATAAGTGTTTTTTCTACAATGAATTAAAAGAATTAAGAAATGGTAATTTGTAATTCAATCTAAGAAAACTCACTACAAATGGTACTAACAATCATGAGGGTGTTACCCTCGTTCGGGAACCTAATCTCTTAGCGATGCCACCTTGCATCATTTACAAGGAAAAAATCATGAAATTTAAATAAATATGCATAAAATCAATTCCATTAATGATACTTTAAAAATGAACATCAACACATTTATCACCATGAATAAATTGAGCAATGGTGGAGAGTCATTGGTAGGTGGTTAAGTTGGTTGTAAAACCTTCTCCAAGGAAACATCTATTGTGGCAGCCTTGGTGGATGGCACAGATGGAAATAGTAGTGGGGGTGGGTGGTGTATGGGTGCATCCACTGTGGATGGATGCGATGGAATAAGTGATTGGAGTGGGTAGCCTATGGGTGCAACCACTGTGGATGGATGGTATATGAAATATGGTGGGGATTAGAAATGATAAACCCCCATAGTTTGTACAAGGGATGGTAAAACCCTTTGGATGGAAAGAGGTAACCCAAGAGTCGGGGTAGGTTTCCAAAATACTGGACTAGTCCTGTAGCTAGAGAAAAGTGATGGGTGGAATGTAGTTAGTGGTGTCGAATGAAAAAATTGTGGTATATATGACCTAACAATGGATGATACAACATGAATACATATTATTTATATTTGTATTAATACAAAAAGTAAAATTTAACAAAAAAATATAACAAGCTTGATATTTAAACAAGATTTAACTCCACACATCATACTTGTGAAGGTGGTGACTTATCCATCCCAATTTGACATGGATCATCACCATATGGTACCACAACCTATAGAAACACAAGAGCATTACATTTTCGGATATTACAAAATAATAAAATCACAATGGTGAATTTATCAAATGTGACACATACATGTGTATGTAGTACACTGTATGAACACATTGCCTCTATTGTTGCATCAGTGGTGGAAAGCTACATCGATGCATATATTGACATAGAGGCTATGATATAGGGGCATAGAAACTGTAAAACATCATACAATAAGATATCAAAATAAATACACATAATACTATATATATATATAACCATGAAGAAAATAGAGATGGTTAAGATATTAACTTCTTCCATGAAACTCTGATGTGCATTAGCCTCCATTGGCACATAACAATTTTGTTTGTAACTCCAACATCTATGAGGCTCACATGAACAGCTAATCTTTTCATTTTTCCTCTCCTGGATGCACTTTGTTGTAAGGGTTGAAGATCCAACCACTCTACCAACATCACTGGTAGACACTTCTATCGATATAGTGCAACAAAACTCCCACGATGCACTAGGCTATGATTCAATGCTGATAAATATAATTGTGTCTACTAAATACATTATACAATGAGAGGATGTTGAGAAGGGTGGTTAGGCCTTCACCTAGGAGGATGAGGACCTAGCATAGGATCACACCTAGCATGCTCTTTGTCCTGTGTAGACCCTAGACCCACCCACTAGAATTCACAAATGTCAAAGTAGCTGACATGGTGACCCAAAATAAAATCTTCCTATAATTTCCTCAGGACATATAGAGGTACCTTGCTATTATTGCAAAGAGGTTTGTCAAACACCATGAACCATATATCCATTTAGTTATCCTTAAATTGTCGGTGGATGCACCAATCCATACAAATATGTCTATTATTGACTAGAGGTTGTAGTTTGGTTCTAGGATCAATAAATAATGACATCAAATCCTATTTTGTAATATTCAAGTCTATGACTTGATTTTTTTCGATGTCAGTCTTGTAATAGTCAAACATCCTATTCCTATATTTAGAAATACTGGTTAATTTATCTTGTGCACTTGCAATGTATGAAACAATGGTGTCCAATGAAGTGGCCAATGATAATTAGATAGGCTCTCTTGTACTCCTTAAGTCACAAATAATTCATCTCAAAGAGGTCAACCTTTCATCAATTTATGTGTTTATGTTTCATGGTTGTGGTGGGTTGGGTTTTTTTGTGCCTTTGTGTGGTCATGTGGGATTTTAATTTTGTCCAAGTTCCATATTGATTAGTATATTGAAATTTAATCAGGAATTTCATATAAATTAGGTAGGGTTTTTTAATTAAATTAAAAATTACAAAAACCATGCAAATAAATAGTTCAATAAATTAAAAAAAAAGAAAATAATCACAAATACATACATGGATTTCCTCTAAGACAATGCTAGGATCGTGTGGATTCTTTGTGAGTAAAATACATCCTTTCCTTTTTTAGAATTCCAACCTACAAAATGAATTAATGAACAAAACATAAGATGATAATAACACACTTAGAACACACAGATAGACGAAAATCGAAATGGGGGTAATGATGTTTTTATTGAACTATGGAGAAAATGAATAAAAATATCATAGAAGAAACTCATGGGATTCTACATTTAAACATAAATTAATTGAGTATTTTTCAGGCATGTGGAAGGCCAAGCGCTTAAGGAACCAAATACAAATGTAATTGATGGGTATGTTTTGTCACAACACAACAATCTCCACCTTGACAAAAATTTCCTGATACCTTGTTCAATGAATCAAATATCACCTTCCTACAAGCCAAGATAAGCCAATCACGACTACAATTTCTCTAGAAATGAGGACGCTTGGGATGATTGAGCCTACAACGAATGCACTTTGAGTTCGGGTTGGTCACCTGGTAGGATCATCTTCCCGATGTCATCACCTTAGAGAAGGGGTTGGACAGACAGTAGGTAGGGCCTTAGCATCCATCATTACTTTTCCTATCTGTCTACTTAAGAAACAGTATGGGACTAGGAGGTTATTTGGCCACTGAGGATATCCATGGTCGTCCACCGTGTTATGCGAGCACACAGGCGAACCACCTGCGAATAGTACTAGTTGGATGAGAATGTCTGCATAGTTTTCTCTAGTATGGACCACTTCACCTCCACTAAATCATCATAACCAAAAACTAAATCGCTGCAACCACTATAGGTTATACTCGTGCTTCTTAGATACCAAAGGTGAGATCGGAAGAGCGTCGTGTAGGGAAAGAGTGTAGATCTCG